>CM036583.1:78004556-78204178 GCA_020745775.1 Theristicus caerulescens
AGTGATGAAGTGGAAGCAAGTGCCATCTTGATGGGCTGGTGACTCATGTCTAGGTCAAGACATACCATCAGGATGCTGGACTTTAATGTAAAGGTTGAAAAGAAAGCAACTCTTTAAGAAACATTTATTCTTAAGCCTCATGCATTCTTTCCAGCTGTTAAGTACTCTCACTTTCAGTTTACCAGTTATAAGAAATCATTATAATAATGGTGTCCAACTGCTAGTTAGACCCAAGATAGGAAATGATTGACATGATAATATGCTATTAAAATTCATAGAACTGGCAAGATATTAAATGATTAGCATTTCCTCCCTCATTCACAAGACTGCAATGGGAAGTTAAAACTCATTCTTTGGAAAGGTTTTGATTGTTAAATCCAATCTTATTCATATCAAACTTTAAGCACTTATTTTTTTATTTCAGGAATGGATTTCACTGTCAATTATATGATGCAGTAAGGGAATAAATACAACACCCCTCCAGCTATAAATTGACACTTCAGTATTCAGTAGTCTAAGGGAGAAATGAAAACAGAAAGTGTAATGATCTTGTCAGACAAGTCAGGTGTTAAATGAAATGAAAGCACTGATTTTGCATGCTTTCTTCCCACATTTTGACTGCATCAAATTCAGAGAACACTGTTTTTGCCTCACCTTCAATAAGAGTCAAAAGAAACAACATTTCTAAGTGTCATAGAAACCCAGCAGTCCAAGGGCCACGAATTGACCAGAGTCAGGGAAACTAACCCATACTAGTCTCTGCTCTTTCTGTTCCCCAGGCAAAAGAGACACTTGAAAAGGTCAGCTGAGACAACAAGAAGTTATGAGCTGATTGAGTCAGCCAATAGTGTGGGAATGTCATCATCTCAGTAGGATACCCATGAACTTTAAAGACAATATAAGCTTGAGGCTATCTAGAGCATCATTCCCATTCTGGGCCCATAAAAACCTTGAAATATAATGTTACCAAGACCATTTACCAGCCACTTTTCCATGTGATGCTATCCAATCGAAATAGAAGGAACATAACAAATTGCTTCAATAAAGCTATCAGGTTTCATACCTGATACGAACACTGGTACCATGTGAAATGGGCAACACAGAAGTGAAAGCGCCAGAGTTCTATAGTCTCTATAAAGCATATAAAATACCAGAAAGTATTTATAATCAATTTATGTATCATGCTAGGAAAGAGATTTTAATCAAAAGTGACATGAAAGTAGAAAGAACTTTGTAGAAAATATCTGTTGATGCTTTCATTGAATTAAAAATCTCACAGGTGCTTTCCCAAAGAAGAATATTCTCATAGGTCTGTTCTATGTCTGAAGAATATTTTCCATATCTCATTATATTGACTCATACATAAGGCCAGACTCCTTTAAAAACACTGTAAAACATATAAAGAAGTCATTCTTTCTTTGACATTGTTATTATATCATGCAACTCTGCAGCACTTTATTGACAGGCTGAGACATAAATTCAAAAGCAGGTTGGCTGTCAGTTGCTACATGAGTATTTCTAATAACACAACATCCATCTAGCTGGGTCAAATAAGAAAGCATAAAAGGAAAATAATTGCAGGAGGATTCCAACACTGCAGCAGGTCTTGATAAGCCAGTTCCAAAGGTTTCCCTTTATTCTTAACGGTATCTATAGGAATTGAATAACACTTGGTCTTCTCTGTTGGCAGGCTTCCTCTCTGCTTAATGCACACTAACAATAAGTCTCTCAGTACACTGTTTAAGGGAATCCAGATAGGAGCAATCCACGTCTAAAAAGAAGCTGACATCTGAGACTGAGATTCTAACCCTGACTGCAAGGGTCAGAAGAGAAAGTGTCTATGATGAACCAGAAAAGATTTGAAAGCAGTTTCAAAGCAGAGGAAAATAGTCTAAGATTAGGTGTCTCTTTGAAGAAGAGACAGTAGTTTAGTTAGTGCAAGTGTGTGTTAGTTAGTTAGTGTAAGTGCAATACAGATGTTACCGAACAAAGCTCTTTGACCTATACCATGGCAGGTCAGCTAAATGACTGAAAAGTCTCTCTGGACAACAACTATTTAAAGACCAATCTATACTACCCACAAAGGAAAAAAGGAATCTGCTTGTAAAGAAGAAATATAATTAAAATCATGAGCTATTTAGTCATGTGATTGATGTAATGCACTGCCATTTCCTCAGGTCATCCATGTCTACAGTGTAGCAGTAACCATTATTATATTCAACAAAAATTACTTCAATGAGCTTCAGTCGAGGATACATCACCTTCTCTGTGTCCCGATTAACTATTAGCACAACAGAAAACCCAACAACCCCCAGTCAGAAACTCTACATATAATTGGGTTTGCCATTACATTTCCTGTGCATTATACACTTTCTGATGCATCTGTCACCTTCAACAGTTTATTTTTACAAAGTGGGAGGTTCACTATCATGTATTCAGTTTTGTATGCTTGTATGTCTTTAGGTGACTCTCCAGTGAGTGCCCACATACAGGCATTAGAAATGAACCATTCTTTACCCTCTGAGAAAATGCATGCAGATGAAGAAACATCCTTTGTACTCTGCTTCAGATAGCTCATCAAAGGCAAGTCCACTCCAGATCTGACAGCCATGAACCAGTTAAGCAGTGAAGGACATTTTGAGTGCTATGAGAAAAAGTTCTGGGCATTGTATGTGCTGTCCTTGAACAAACAAGTATATTTGTTTCCCAAATGGTTTTTTGTTGTTGTTATTGTTTCGGGGTTTTGGTTTGGTTTTGGTTTTGTGTACCCTTAAAATATGATTGCAAAGCTTGTTTTATAGGAGGAAACTTCTGTGATAGCAAGAGGTCTCTGCAGCCTCCAGTTATCACTGTATCTGTGTAAAACAGATGAAGCCTGTCTATAGCAGGAAGGGATCTCTTGCACTGTTTTGGTTGCAGTGAACTGTCAGTCTTTACAGTAAGAGAGAAAATAAAAAATCCTCCACAGGAAATGAATGCCAACTCACTGAAAAACAACCACGTCTTTCCAGTTTTCATTTCAGCAGTTCTTAGTCCTAGAAAGCCATAACAAGAAACAACAAAGCATGTGACATTTGAGGAAATAGTGTGTCCTCTTACAAGGTGATGAAATTTTCTAAAACAACACCTATCTTCTGCACTGTAGCATTCTGATACATGTGTATCAGAAGGTGTATCGTATGCAACACTCACAATAAAAGAGCAGAAATTACGTGGAAGAAGGATCTGTATGTAAATGAAAAACCACTTACTTTCCCTTGTTTCTCAAGAAGAGGTGTAGAAGCTAACCTACCACAGCTGTTTTTCTTCCCATATCTGTCATCCACTGTCAAAATTATTTACAAGCAGGTCTAAGCTTTACAAATAGGGGAAAGATACCATAAAAGACTTTACCACCCTTAAAATGTTGAAAATAGTCTCCTTACAGAGCTATAAACAAAGCCAGGAACATCTTCAAGAGTAAAGAAACAACAATTTCCTTCCCCCTAGTAGACGTAATTTTTAAAAAAGTTTTATGTCAGTTTCTGATAAGAAACTCAAAGAAAATTTGACAGCAAATATCACCATTGTTTCATTTTGTGAAGTCCTATTGAAATCTTTGCAGTACAAAGTGCTTTTCACTTTGATTCAAACTTATAGTGACCAAATCTCTACTAGTACTAAAAAGTGCCCAGCTCTCATTCTCTAGTGCTTTGATGTCTGTCTTTAGTGAGACCCAGATTACCAAGCACCTTGCATCTACAAGAACAGGCTTTTCTGCCTTGCCTCATACTTCCCTCTGTCTTGTACATGTACCATTCTCTTTCTTATTTGTTTGTTTTTCAGAGTCCCAGACTGAACTTTCCCCAGACAGAAAGCAAACTCCTTCTCTATCAATGAGCTTACACCCACTGTAACACAAGTGTCATATTGGCCTTAGCATTAGAAAAATACTGTATCCAACTCCATGGCCAACTTTCCATGTGTAGTTAAATTTAATGTTAATTCTAAAAGCAGTGATAGCATGTGACATATCCACTAACCTTACACGATAAACTTCCAGCATACTCAGAAGTTAACATATTTTCTGACTGACTGTAATTCAAAAGTCTTTTGTAGCTTGGCTGGAGTTTATGAGCAATAATTAATGGACTCCCTGGACAATTAATTTAATGGTTTTAATTGAAGGAGAAATTAAGCTCAAGCATGAGTAATCATGGATACCACCTGACTTAGCACAGTTATGTAAGGGAGGTAGTTATCTGAAAAAAGCTCAAAGCATAGTAATGGCAAGGAATAAGAAAAGTATTATGGCGATAATTTATTGAATGCAAAAGAGAGTGACATTTTAGACAACAAGACAATAGTTACTAGAAGACTGGTTATGGAGGATAATAGGGTGCAAGAGAGATTGAGCAGACATGTGAGGCTGAAGAAAGGCTGAAGTTCAAGAACTTTAAGTGAAAAGAGAGCAAAAAGGGAACAGATTATACCAACTCTGTCACCTCCACTCCCTCCAAAAGGACAGTGAAAGAATCATCTGATGGATAATAACTTTAAGTAAACTTACATACCATAAGGCACACAGCTATTTACAAACACATCAAAAGGAAAACACAATAAAAGTATGCAGCAACATGTAGGCATCTTCTCTTAGAAATGTGCATGTACAACCTTGTTTCAGTATCCTCTAACCACTGCCAAAACAAAGAAAATAAAGGAAGATATGAAGTACCACCCCTTTTCACAGCTAGAAGAATTTCTGCAGAAAGCATTTCAAACCACGGATGCACAAACATTGTTTGAACATGTTGTTTGAATACCTAGCAGCGGACTCTAAAACGTTAAGGTACTGTAGATATCAAAATTAAAGAAATGTCAAAAGAGAGAAGTGAAGGACACATGCAATGGGACCTAATGAGGGATTTAACAATGAATGAAGTTCATCAATTTCAGATTCCAGTAGTATAGCAGATGTCCACTAGTATATGGATGTTAGGGACAGGGAATTCTGAAGTGCCTACAGAGACCAGGAAAATTTTAAGAGTATGCAAATGGTAATGATGTCTTACTCTGTATTACTGCACTCAGACCTCCGTGGAGAAGAGAGACGTGCCAGTTTCAGGAAAAAGGAATAGCGGTGGTGTCTGAAGCTCTCACAAACCCATCACCAGACGAATGGGTGTGAAGCTGTACCTTCCAGTCAAAACTTAGTATATATTCACCAAAATATGTTTTGGAGAACTGTAGATCTCTTATGAATCTGGGATGTATTTCAGAAATTTTGTCTCCACTTTGCCTATCAAAGGAAAGAATAAACACAAGTTTTATTAATCTTTCCTCATCCTGAGTGCATGTAGGTCTGAAGCATCTTTGTCTGAGAGTGTTTTCATTGCCTTTTCTGAACATCATCAAAAATAAAGATGAAAAATCAACTCCTTAGATTGTATTATCTTGCTCCATTGAGCCTCACTTAGCTCATTAAGTTCATAGTGGAGCTTGCTGTTTCAATGTTTAAGCTCTTTTGAGAATCAAACTATCACAAACAACATTTTAGATACATGGAGTAAAATGTATGGATCACAGTTTTTAGATCATCCTTTGCCTGTTCACAGTCTTCTTCAGCTGTGGAAAACTAGTAACTCTCAATATTTATATGGCATTTTTATGTTCAGTTATGTCTGTAGTATGTATGTATGTTAACTAAAAGCCACTGCTTTCTACAGGTTTTTCTTTAGCAAAACAACAACAACAACAAAAAAAAAAGATAATATTTTGATCTCCACAGAGAAAGTTAATTTAGTACAAAGGTAGATGTAGAAGCACTTCCGTATACTCTCATAAATACAGCTTATTCCATTTCTGAGCCAATTCAGTCTAATATCAACGTTCTTCCTTTACACATAAAATTTAGCCCAAAGCTTTCCAATGGGTAAGAGTCAAAAGTGAAGGAGCCTTATGTTATTGTCAAAATGTTATGTAGCTTTTTCAGCTCCACAATTTCTCCCTCTGCTCCTGACCCTACTTTAAAAAGGCATTTCTAAATGGCCATGCAGAAGAGTATCAGAGAAGGGGCCAGCTGCTCTGCAAGGGCAGGTGAGCCAAGAGTTGTGTTTTGGCTGGCGTGAGCAGTAAGCTCACCAATAAGGAGTCAGGATGAAGAGCAGTAATCCCAGGTCAGGATCAGGGCCAGATCTGGGTCAAGGTGAGAACTGGGTGCCCACACATCTACTTACACAGCTGCAATGTAGCACAGGCAGGGACCTGCCTCAGATTAAAAACAGCTTCCAGGTGAGATGGGTCTAGCATTCATAAGAGCATAAAAAGAAAATCAAGAAAGAAAGTTCAGCTTTCTTTCCATAGACAAAATTATGCTCTTACTTAACATCTTAATAATAAAGTTAATTTTGTGTCCATTTTCTAAAACAAAAAAATAATTTAAAAAAATAGACAACTTTTAAGAGACAATAAGTCTTGGCTTAAGCTACTGCAACAAGAGAGAAGTTATAGTCGTCATCTTGGGTGCTGAATAATGACAATGCTGTTGCAGAGGTCCAGTGGACCCAGCCCATAACAGATGCTCATGGAAGATCATGATAACAGGGAAGAAGTGGAAGTGATGTTTCTAGTTGAAGTCTTGGAGTCCTAAGGAACTTGGATAGCCAAATCCCTACATATTTATTTCAAGAATTTGTACACTTCATCCTTATTGGGTCATCACTATAACTCCATTCCTACTACCTCACAGTTACCAATAATTTATGTGATTGTGGAGAAGAACAAGGGCATAGCACCTCTTGGAAACTCTGCCAACTATGTTACTTCCACTCTCATTTCTGAAAACAATAATAAAAAGTAGACTCTGATTTAGAAGTACTGCAATGCTTGATATTTTGCAAATTTGTCTAACGGAGAAGGGAAATATGCAAATTAATTTTTATCTCTACAGCTGAAATTAAGTTTTTCAATTAGCAAAATTTGCCAACTAAGGACCTTACTCATTACCATAAAATCCCTAAAATGTGATCTTGACTATACTGAAATATCTTTGTAATTTAGCTTTGCATATGTTGTGAAGAATGAGTTGCTGAATTAATAACAACTAAGATTTGGCTGATTGCTTGCAATTGAATTCTAGCATGATAGATGTTTTCGTCCTTCAGTGGTTTGTAGTAGAAAATAATTTCCAGCATTCACGTTTCTTCCTGTGGTCTGTGTAAGAATTTGTGATTGTACTTTCATAAGTATTTTCAAACAGATATGTTTTGTGCTGAGTTTTCAAAAAGGAAGTGTCTTCATTGATGCAAGCACAATACCTCCATCTGATGGCAATTAGTATTGTTAAGCAGCCTTCTCAAAGCAACTAAAAGCAAAGACTCTTACCCTAAAGACTAAGCAGTAAGTAAAGCCTTGTGAGACCTTTCTTTTGTATATTCAGAAAATTAGTTTTAAGGCTAACATGAGAATTGCAAGACTGTAAGGAAAATAAACATTTCATTTCCTTAAAATTAAAAACAATGGAAAATTATTTGGGAACCATAGGCTGCTATGAGAAAACACCCAGTTAATTCTCCCTCTTGTCTTGACCAGGAGCCATTTGCTATTTGTGCATTGCAACATGGAAAAGCATGTTATTGCTATAAACTGGACAGAAGAAGACCAGGCATAAATCACCAGCATGTGCCAAGAGCAGTTGTGTCTTAATGACAATCAAGTGGACACAAGCCCCAAGTGCACAGGAGGATTATTCAATTGTGTAACCTTTCTGTGGAAAGGATCCTGAGGAGCTGAAGAAAACAGAGGTCAGTCATCAGATCCATGTGTAGCTGCTTTCTCCTCTTCAGTTGAATACATGCCAATGACAACTTTTCCATTCACATTGAAGTGTTTCCAAGTTGCTTGTTTTGATACATTGGGCTGTAAATCAACCCTACTGTAATTTTAGACCCTGTTTTTAGCTCTCCATGCAATTATAGTGGCTCATTATAATAGAGATCAGGTACTGTAGCAAGATTTAGCAGCATGAGAACTAGGAACACTACACTGACATCAGATTTCAATCTCTGAGTAATAAAATAAAAAATCATTACTATGTGGAAAATGTACACTCAATTCTGATTTCTTATCTTATTCAATTTTAAGGGTGTTCACACTCCAAAAAATGTTAATGTTTTAGTTTTATGAGCCTGATATATCAGCTGTTTACTCTTTTCTCACTTACATTTTCCTATCTATCAAGAAATCTGAATGTAGAGTAGATGATAGTCTCATGAATGATAACACTCAGTGCCACTTGCTGTGCATTTCAGTTTCTTTTCTGTCTCTCTGTGCCAGATTTACATAATCCCTGAAATTAAGGTGAACTTTCACATTTTTATGGTTTCCAAATTGCATGGCTAATGGCCAGCTCTGCTTTTATGTAAGCGGTTTACTTTACCCAATTAATACTAGTGCTAACAGCCAAATGGTTCATTCCCCAAACATGATCTAGTTTTGTTTTATTCTATGCCACCTGATCATAGCAAATTAGGTGAGATTAAAAAAAAAAAGAGTCAGGACCTGCTTCTTATGAAAAAATAAAATCTTGTCAATAACTCATGTCCTTACACTTACTCTCTGCTTCTGCATGCTTATAAATCTAGTACATTATTTTCCTCACTCCCAAAGAGCTGCAATATTCTCATATTCTTTCTGTGCAAGTCCCAGAGTCCTATTGCTGTCAATCTTCACTTTTGCATTCTCCCCTCTCCCTTCCAGTATTTTATCTATAATTTCCCTCACCGCAGCACAAAAAAAAAAAAAATTAAAAATCAGGAATCTGTCATGGCTTTTCTTGTAAATGTCCACATTAAACACAGACTGCTTCTGTCAATTTATTTCTGTGCTCCACAGCTCCCCTTTCTTTCAGCAGCATACAATTGTCTTACTGACTCCTTGTTCATCACAACAACCTGCAAAATATAGACCCCTGCTTTCTCTTTCCACATCCCTTGAAACACTCACTACAAACAGGAGAGAGTTTGGGGTGGGTGGGGAGAGGAGTTCTTCAGAGACTTTACCTGCATTATTTCAAGCTTCTATAGGAATTATTTCAGCATATTCTACTTTGCAACAAAACTCCACTGAGACTAGAATAAAATAATATCCAGTTTTTATTAATACATACATTTCATTATGACTAATACACTCAGGTACACAATGATGTTTTAACTGCTTCATTATAAATTTTCAGTGATGTCACCTGACCTTCCCAGATTAAGTGGTCCCAAGCAATAAAGCAAATGGTATCTAGCACAACAGATCTGATGAAATCCACTGAGAGATACCTCAGTACGGACAACAAACATGAGTTTCTTATCTCTATTTCATGTTGAAGCATTTTGACAGTGCTTGGCCACAAAAGGTCATCAAATTAATGTACAGATCTCAACATGGGCGTGGAGTCAGGCCAGCAGGAAATAGACATTCAATAGTCAATAAAAACAGGCAAAGGAAACCTGGAAAAACAGGAATTTGGTCTTGTGCCTCTTTGTGTAGTTTGTGTTTGGGAAAATTTGGTTGTAATGACAGATTCTTTTTCTGTGTTACATGGCAACAAGAAATATCAGATAGCCAAAGTTTATCTAGCCACTTGGAAGAAAATGCTCAAAATACAATATATATATATCTACATGTAGAGGAACATATTTATTTTTCAATTGCTGCAATGACCTCAGGGAAGTGAAGACAGATGCTTTCTTATCTTGCATGGTGCATTATTTATATAGAAAGGGAATTACAACAATACTATCAAAACATCACCATCTCAAAAACATGTGAAAAGCTGTACAAGATTTAGCTTTTTTTTCTTTTTCTTTTTCTTTTTCTTTTTCTTTTTTTTTTTTTACTCCCCCCTCCAAAATCTCAGGTGCCAAAGACACAAAATTATTACCTTGCCTGTCATTGGAGAAAGAACAGATAAAACACATTCCCAGCACTTGCAGCTGTAGAGAAGAGCTCATGATCGTGATCCATTTAGATTCCAGAGTCAGAAGGCAAATTAAATTGTTTGGCTTTAGTATTAGCTTCATGATTTTTATTTTTTTTTAATCAGCCTGAGTTAGCAAAAGTGATGGAAGCCAGAATCTGCAAGTTCCACTTCTACTAGTGGAGTTTAGCACACAAGAAAAATGAAGCATAAACTGGAAGCTGCCCAACACTGCCTTAACTGTGCATGAAGCACTTTGATAGGAACATAAATGGGTCCAAATCAGCTACAGGTGCTGAAGAGAAGGATTCTGGTGGTTGAATATCTTTTGGCTCTCAGCCCTAAGGATATATTTTCTGCTGTAGTTGTCAATTGCATGGGAAATAGATATGGGTAGCAGGTAAACAGCTTCTAGATGATTGCTGTTTTAGAGACAAACCCCAAGCACAGCTGTATTTGGCAACAGAGGAACTGGCTGAATTCAGAGTGGAAGTTTTGATGATGTTCCATAGATTATTGTTCAAGAATTTGCAGAAAAGGATATGCGGTCTGTAAGAACTTTCTACAAACAATATGATGAATTAAAGTAATAGGGCTCTTTGAAAAGTACTATAACAACAAAAACAACAGAGACTGAGCTATTGACCAAACATTTCTAAATTGTACTATGCAACTTACACAACTTTTGTCATTGCTGCCAAGTTGTAATGAGACAGCTACCAAATACCTAAAACAGAAGTTGATGCAGGAGCTACTCATATGAAAGCTGTCTTGCATATACAAAATGATAGAGAAAAAAGACTTGGAGTAAGACACTTGCATTCCATTGGCCATTGGCTCATTCTGCAAGACAGTTTGGTCAAGCACATATTACACGTAAACTGAGATAGTCTTTTTTTTTTTGACATCTTCATTCAGGTGGTCAGATTATTTGACAACATTATACAGAAGTCTAAGGACTATATTTATTACATCCTCTTATGACTTTTACAGCCTTCATACTGCGAGGTATGTGGGCTTAAGCTTTTGCAATTGTTCATTCCTGTAACTGAGAGCTTGTCGAATATACAAATCTTGACTGGTTATATCAAGAAATATAAAAAGGAAATAGCTCTGCTAACTCCACAATACAAGATGAGAAGGAAGTCACAATATATTATTTTACCATTTACAGTATTCTTAACTACTTATTTCCTCTTTTGGAGCTGTTCAAATGTGAATAGAGCATTTCCAAATGGATGTCATTTATTCTTACTCAGTCAGGTTTTCATTTGGCCTGTGTCTTCTAACCCCACATCGACTTGAATTGCACCCCTCCTCCATGCTTACCTACCATTTCACTTCAACTTTTACTGTACCAGAAAGTACCTCCTTCCTTCCCAAAAATAAACTCAGAGTAGACCAACCTGCACCAGACTGCAAATTTAAGTCCCTGCTCAAAACGTAGTGCTTAAGTGTCATCTTAAATCACCTGGTGCAATATATGTATCAATACATTAAAAATTTTGGTGGTGGTGCTGGACCATCTCATCTAGATTGTGCTAGAAAGGTTGGACTAGATGATCTTTGAGGTCCCTTCCAACCTGGTATTCTATGATTCTGTGATTGAATTTTATGTGCCTAAAAGTTAAAAATTCAGGTAGCTGTGTTGCTACAGCCTGGCCCTACAAAAGGAAAGAATCAGCCTCCAGGGGTCTGCGTGCTGGAAGATGATCCCTATTTCTTCCCAAAATAAATCTTGATTTCCTCTCCCCCCTTCATTGTGTTCAGGTAAAAAAGGAAAAAATCTGATGTTAGTTTGTGACTATTTTTAAAGAATTCCCTCCATATCTAATAGCCACAATATTATTTCTCAAATCCAGTCTAATAATTCTTAAAATGTATGCAGTTGGTAACTGGAAAACTGGAATTTTTTAATAAACAGGAAGAAAAAAAAATTATTACCTTGAAGGCATTAATAATAGCTCTGGGACCACGATACATTTTCTATCACTTAAGAAAAAATTGCAGGAATTAGCCGGGTCCAGTGGTTTCTGCACAGTACCTTATTTATCTAGGTCAATGGTGCTTGTCTGACTTCCACATTTGTGAGCCAGTTACTATTACATTAGGGCATATGACCCAACTGAGGATGGTTAACAATTTGTTATTCAGGAAAATTGAAATTGCTGGTTATGACAAAATAGTCATTATTTCCATTAGTGTTTCAGTTCTGGCATGTCTGAGTTGAATATGTATTTTAGAACCACAAAGATGATGGAGTGATGGGAGCATCTGGCATATGAGGAGAGACTGAGAGATCTGGAACTGTTCAGCCTGGAGAAGAGATGGGTCAGAGGGGATCTTATCCAAGTGTACAAATACCTGATTGAGGGTATTAAAGAAGACAGAGCAAGATGCTTCTCAATGTTGCCCAATGCTGGGACCTGGAACAATGGGCAGAAATTAAAATACAAGAAATTCCATTTAAACATAAGAAAAAATATTTTATTACTGAAAGCATTGTTGAATATTGAAACAGGATACCCAGAGAGGTTGTGGAGTCTCTGTCCTCGGAGACATTAAAAACCTAACTGGACACAATCCTGGGCAACCTGCTCTAGCTAACAGTATTTGTGCAGGTGGGTCGGTGCCTGCCAGCCTCAACCATGCTGTGACTCGATGAAAATTACTTAATTTCCAGTTATTGTCAAGGAGACAGAAGGAGAAGAAAAGGAAGAAAAGAGAGGAAAGAAGAAAGGAAAAAAGAGAGAGAGAATGAATGAACGAACGAGGGAAGGAAAGAAGTAAAGAAAGTTTAAAAAAACAAAAAAGGAACGATCAAAACAGAGCACAGCAGCCACTCAAATTGGAAAATATGTTTGTATGACCATCCCATTACATAAGGGTGGGCTCGTTTCTTGCTTTAGGTACCTCTTTAGCTGCTCTGTATTGAATTCTAGAATCCACGGTTGCAGCCAAAACATTAAAAAGTGAGAAAGGGAACAACAATGTGACTGTTGTCCTTCCCACAGATTCATGAGTGATCTACAAGAGGATTAGGACCAGAAAGACCTCCTCTTCATTGGGATGTTTGAATCTCTGTACTTCTAGCTTCTTCAAGAGGTGAGCAGTTTTAGTTAGAAGCTTGTGTTTATGCTTGCTCTTTACAGATGGGATTGCCATGTACATGAGAAGACATTGCTGGATTCAAAACCCTTTCCCAGGCTTATTCCCAAGTTGTGGTAACATCTCGTCAATACCTGGCACCTTCAGGTGTTGCCTGCCACACTGAGTTTTCTCAAGGGGCAAAGCAAAACTTTTCCTATCTGAAATGTTTGGGTCAGAAACTTCTGCAGCAAAAGCAACACTGATGAAAATTAATTGATCTTGCAGAACTATGCATTTCATCTATTGGCATCTTATAAATGTCACCCTTATGTTTAAAACAGAGGAATTCGTAATCTTAACTGTTATTATGAGTGCTGAACAGGGAATTCAGTACATCTGGTCTTATTCTAAGCTCATAGTTATTGAATAGAACAACTAGTTTTCATTTCTCTGAAGGCTTTGTATCAGCCTAATTACTAAAGCAATCTGTTTAGCTTTTCCAGTTGCAGTAAAACAGAGCTCTCAAATAGCTTGGGGTTGGTGTTCTCCAGTTCCCTTCAGGCCAAAATAAGACCCACTTAATCACTAAGGAAGTGTCTACGCTAGTTTGAAGACACCATTTCAGTTTATACAGCTGGATCAAAAAATGGCCTTGATTTAGTAGTACATGGGTCTATATAACCATCGAGACACAGAGAGTTTGCCTCCAATCATAGGCACATAGTTGAGCCTGTCAGGGTGTCAAGCCAGTATGACAAACTGGTATCAATAACCAAGCTAAACAGATAATTATGAAAAGCCAGTTCATTTATGCCTAAATGGAACACAATCTCACCATATTAGTCTGCTGTGCAGTGATATTTACAAGATTGAGACTACAGATGTCAGGGCTTAAACCTATAGAGGCACTTTGTTCTTTCTACTGGCAGATTAATAAATTAAACCAAATTTTAACAAGCATTTCAAGTTATCTGTCTTCCATGAAGTTCCTGGTCCCAGAGCTCTTATGCAAATTTCTAATCTGCTGTGATTTTTCTCATAATGACACTGTCTTCCATGAAAGCAAAAAATCCCCCTTCTCTACAGGTAAGTATACATTCTTACAACAGTGGACTGCCACTGTCTGGAAATGTTATGACTGTATTGATTTTTCTATGCATATATATTGAAAACAGTTTACTGTTTAATGTCAGTGTATATGAAAATTCAGACAGGACCATTGCCATATCAGGAATGATCATCAGCACAGAACAGTCCAATACCTCTACACATATCAAGACAAAGTCCTGTTCTCCTCACAACTTTCTGGAAGAATTGCTGGAGGCCTCAGGTGAATCACTGAGAAAATACTCTAAGAGCTTAGCAGCTATGTTTGAAGTGTCATAGAGTTTCAGCATCATTGTGGACAGATCCCTTACTCCCCTTTTCCTTCTTTTTGCAAAAACTTAATAAAGTCCTCTTTTCTTCCTACATTTTTTACTGTTTTTCTTAAAAAGATGATTCCAATTTGTGGTCTTTTCTATGGTGGTAAAGAACACAGATTCTAGTGCTCAAAGTCCAATAGTTTCACTGGAATTGGCAAATGTCTTATAAAAGTATGTCTGGTGTCCATTTAAGAGTTACCAATAATGGGGAATCCAACACAGCCCTGCAAATATTACTCCAATGGTTTAACTCTTTTTGAGAGCAAAAAGGCAAGAATATGCTTTATTTTCTGCCTGAATTTGCTAAGTTTCAACTTCTACCCATGGATCTTGTTGTAACTTTTTACTGCTACAGTAGATATGTAGACATATTTAAGCCTATTTAAGATTTTAAGCTTTCTTTTTTAACCTTACAAATAATTAGCATGTGTTTAGCTACCAGTGTAGTCAAAAGGGCACCTTCTATGGCAGAATATCTCCACAGAATGCTTTTGTAAAGCCATGGTGCTGCACTTCTAAGATGTCATAAGTAACACATATTGTTGTCAATACGCTAAAGATGTTTACACAGCAGATCTGATTCTAGGTCCTAGGGATTTTACCAAAAGCTCTTTCCATCCACTTTTCATTTATATATATGCTTCCCCATTTCATCATAGGACAAACTCATCCAAATTTTCCTTAATCTTTATAAATGGAGGTATAATAATTGGATTAATACAAAAGACAGTCAATTTGCTGATAAAGGCTTTTCAGCCCAATGGAAAAGTGTATAAGAAAAGCAAGCAGCCAGATTTCTGCAAGCCTTTAAAGCCTTCCTAAACATACTCAAGTTTAACATATTAGATGAGAAGTATAGTAATATTAGCATAGTTTAGACTGAAAGTCAATAAAAGGGAAATGAAATGGATTTTTCTTTGGGTCTAAACTACGAATCACTTCTACACTGATATGTCCTTTCAGACTTATCCAGTGGAAAGGTAACATAATCTATTAGCTTGTGTTTGCTCCTTTATAAAACTGATAGACATTGTTATGTTGTGCGTTCCCAATAAACCAGTTTACGTACTGTGCCATCAATTTGTCAGAAGTTTCCCACGGTTTTTATGTGAGATATGCAGCTTTGTTAAACCACTTAGATGTAGCCTTGTCTTAACATAAACTTTCCAAATCAGCGTCAGACAGGTTTCAGACAGAGTTTCCCTGTGTTGAGCAGACTGATGGTGCCTCTGTACTGAGCATCCCAATGGGGATGGAAAAGATTTGGCTTCCATTTATTTCTTACCCATTCACTGGGACTGTAGATATTATTGCAAACACAGTGATCATCTCAATCTCAAATTGCAAGTACACTAGTAGAAAATTAAATCAGAGCTTAAGCACTTTAACTTGCAAAGGGAGAAACAATTGTATGACTACTTGTTGTAGCAATTACCTCTCTGAAATGAACCAGAGTTGTAATAGACAGGGTTTGGAGAAAATGTCAAGCATGATTTAAACCAAGCTGTATGACTGTAAAAAGAACCATCTTCTGAAAGAAACTGAAAAATCTGATTTCACCAAAAAGCAATTTCCCTTTTGCCTCCAGAGGAAAGCAAACTCAGGAAGAGAAAGGTGTCATTTATGTATGCAAATCCTGAAAAAATAAGGATTTCCTTGCAGATGTGGCTTTCAAGAACATCGGAATAATTTAATTCACTTTACAATTGTGAATGTGGGGAAAACACACAGTACTCACAAAATGTTTACTGACTCATAACGCTGAAGTATTGAAAGCTAAAACCTTTTCTGATGGAAACATGCTCAGAAGCAATTCTCCCTTAGAGAAGTAAAATTGCGACTTTGCATTGTAATGGTCCAAATCAAGCTATGGATGCTATATTTTGCTAAAAGAATGGAATAACTAGGAAACAACATTGCTTCTTCAGGACTGGCTTACCTGAGCCATGTATGATCATGTCCTGGAGGAATTTGTTTCATTACAACTGGTTACAGCTCTGAGGGTACTAATAACCTGTAACAGCCCTGACCAGATTCTTCTGGGGCCTTCCCCAACCCTCCCTCATGCCAGGGGCTGGAGGTTGTTCCCCACTGCTCCCTGGCCAGCCCTGCTCCCTCCTTGGCTGGCAAAGACCCTGCCCTGCCAGCCCCTGGGGGGATCCCCGTGGCCCCGGCCCCCACACAGCCCCATCCCCTGCAGAACTGTGGCAGAGCCAGGCTGCAGAAGTTCATCTCCTCTACTTTATTCAAATAGTAGTTTAAGCCTTGAAGGCTTAAGGATTCTACTCTTCTCTGTTTGTCTGTCTCTCCTATAATAACTTACTAAGCCGTTGGCTGATTTTAAGAAAATTTGGAAAAAAAAATATGTTTTCCACAAGCATCAGGAAACTGAGCAGCTGTTCTGGAGAAAGGGGGAGAGAGACTGTCTGACACCCTCATGGGGGCAGAGGAATTCATCTGGTGAAGTGTTCAACTTCACAACAGCCAGCTGTGCTGGCACCACATGCATAGCTGACAGGCTGTGTTGTGTCCTACCTAGTGAACAGGTCATCCAGAAAAAAACAGGTTTGTCTTGGGGGGAGGATCACAGCACACAAGTTGTCAAAAAGAAAGGGGTTTTGTTTTGTTGCTTTTTGTTTTGTTTTGTATGACCAGTGCAACCAAACTGCTTGAAATAAGCAGCCAGCATCTGCTCAAGATACTGAATGCTTGTAACTGTCTTAGGGCACATTACAGAATATATGCAGGAAGTCTAGAAGTTGTCTCTCAGACTCCAGCGTTTTCTCGCATCTTCACCTCTCCTTACTCAAAATGCTTCAAGAGCTAGCAAATTTTATGCATTGGTATAGACTGAAAAGAGTCAAAACTGGGTTTAAGTTTAGGCCTTCAGAAGAGTCAAGATGACTCCAAACACATGAGAATGAAGTCTCAGGATTCAGTTTTCCTTAGGGCCTTTAGGATCTCTCCTGAAAGGGGATTTCTCAGCTCCTGGGTGAGAGAAGGTAACAGTGAAAAAGATCAAGCAGACAGAGCAGCATATGGCTGTGGAAAGGATGGTATTACATAGTGACCTGAAAACACCAGAAACCAGTAAATATCTCCCAAGTATGTGACTAGTACAGATAATTATGGAGGAGGAGCGTTCTTGCATAGACTTGATCTTACCTATGACAACAGGATCACAAAAAGGAACACACAAAGCAGCTGCTGCCATACAACCACAGAAGAGTTCAATTATCAGCAGTCATAAGCTGGACAACGGTCACCACTAAGCAGGAAGGACTGCGGTTGAGTGTTTTATCCAAAGTCTGAAAGCTGGAAAATCATACTGCTTTCTTCTAGATTTTTGTTGTGCTGTCACTGTTTTATAACCCCATATCTTAGTTCCTGTGTTTTCACTGTAACAGCTCTTAGAGTATTACAGCCCCCAAAGCAACTTGTTTCCTCAGCTGAGCTTTCTCAGAACTGGCTCATGCTAGACACTGTATTTTACATAGTTTCCTATACTGCTTGGGAAGCTAAAACTATAATTAACTTTGGTAATTAGACTTAGAATATTGCAATAACTCTTCTCCCAGAGCTATACTTACCATGAAGTTATTAATCTTTGGAACTTATTCTTGCATGAGCCAATTAATATGTTGACAACATTGTGATGCTCTGTAAGTAGTCTTAAAAAATGAAGCCCCCGAACACTGCAGTCCCAAGGATTCATGAACAACATCCTGGACATCAAGTTTTAATAATGGCAGACACTGCATTTGAAATTTTTATATGAATACTAATGAGTTAAGGGCCAGGTTCAGTCCTCAATGGAGTAATGGGGGGAAGAACATGGCAATAAAGTTTTTAACTTTGTTACTTGCAGTCATATACTATTGAGGCTCTGCAGATTGACAAGAGAGGAGATCTTGATATGTTTTCATAGCATTGCTCCACCAACTCATGGGTTTCCACATGAACAGCCCAGCACTAACTCCCATCTATTCCAACAAGAGTCCTACAAAGCAGCTGGAAAGAAAGGCTGTTCAGAAAGCCCTTGGCAGAAGGTGAGCTCCTCTGACACTCTGGTGCCAGCTGAATTGTCAGCCTGGACTGCAGGAGGAGCAAAGCAAAGCTGATGCTGAGGGGTTTCAGAATTTTTTATGAGGAACGCACAGATTATGTTTGGCTATTCTGCAAAGGAATCATCTAAAGACAACTTCTGTAAAGCTGTAAGTGGATTTTAGCTCAAAATTCCAGCCCAGTTTAAATTTTGAAACAAGTCAGCCAAACATAATCTGCAGTCCCAAGGATTCATGAACAACATCCTGAACTCTGCCAGAGTTTCTAAGACTCAGAACAGCCAGATTTAAACATGTCACAGCTCAGACAGAAGGCTGTCCAGTGAGTATGGAGCCATCATAATCCAGATCACTTCTTATCTCTGACATCTCTTTTTAGTGTTTGATCTATTTTTTTTCTTTTTCCAGAAGCATATTTTTTTTTTCCTAGAATCAAGCTCCCACAGTCAACAGGGAACAGAAAAATACCCTCTTTTTTTGCTGCTTACTCAAGATTGGTATTTTCTACAACAAACAAATAAATAAAACCAATTTAATAAAGGAAGAAAGAAAGGATGATGAAAATATCAAGCAGTTATTTATTGCATATTAAGAAGTGGTCTTGGTAGTATGGCTCACACATTATCACATTACGTGACACGAATCCTCTGCCCCTTTCCTTTCTTACCCACACTTTGCATTTGTTAGAGCTATGAGAAACTGCAAACAAAAAGTGCTCCTTTCTGGCATCTGAACATAAACCTACAAGCTTCTGTTTGTGTTTCAGTTGGAAATGACAGCCCAGTTTTGAGTAGGAAGTTTGAGAAATAGGAAAACAAAACCAATTTAAAGGCATCTTTAGCAGAAGCTGAAGAGATTTTATCTGGATAATTAAATCAGTTTTAATTCTTCAGCATGTTCTCAGAAAATAGTTTGTATTAATTTAACAAAGTCTGTTTAAATTAAAAAAGTTGTTAAAATTGGTGGCCCACCTTTCATAGAATCATAGAATCATAGAATCATAGAATTGTCTAGATTGGAAAAGACCTTCAAGATCATCAAGTCCAACCGTTAACCTAGCGCTGCCAAGAACACCACTAAAATATGACCCTAAGAACCACATCTACCCATCTTTTAAATACCTCCAGGGATGGGGACTCAACCACCTCCCTGGGCAGCCTGTTCCAGTGCCTGATTACTCTTTCAGTGAAGAAATTTTTCCTAATATCTAACCTAAACCTGCCCTGGCGCAACTTGAGGCCATTTCCTCTCATCCTATCACTTGTTATTTGGAAGAAGAAACCAACCCCCATCTCACTACAACCTCCTTTTTCAGATAGCCCAGTCTTCATACTAAACCCATTCTTTAGAAAGAAAAGTACGACATTAGGGGTTCAAGGCTTCCTGCAGCAATAAGAAAAAATACATTTGTTCTGAGGATGAACCAGACAGAGGCTGTGCCTGGAAAAAACAGAGGAGAGGGTACGAGTCTGGAGAGTCAGTCTTGCTCTTGGTGCCAAAGCTGCCACAGGGGCATTGGAGAGGCCAGGGCAGCATCGCAGGCTGCCAGGTGAACCACCACATCATTGGCAGGTTCTGCTCAGCACACTCCATTTGCCCCACTTGCAGCCTGGCTTTGCAAGGTTTTAGCATAAGAAACAGGGTTAGAGAATCACAGCCATTTTGTTACCAACCCTAGGAATGTTTGACTGCCTATTTCACTTGTGTCTGGGGCCATCTCTGATCTTCTGCTTCCCATGAGACAAATCTTGAAAGGGATAAAACACCATAGGACAAAGCTCCAAGTGCAGCTAGCTAGCAATGTCCTGACAGCACACAATTTCTCTGGAAAATGCATATATTTGGAAAGAAAACAATTTGCACATTCTGTATTTCACTTTTATATTTAAAAAATGAAGCAGCACTGTTCAGCTTGAAATTGCTTTTCTAAGCTACCTCTCAATACTTGAAAAAATGTACTAAGTACTCCAAAAAGAACTAAAATGTTTCAACTTATTCAATTTTCTTTCTGTCACTGTTTCATTTCCTTAATTGCATACCTACACATAAAGAGAACCACACACATGTGTATATAGTGTCTCTTTTAAGAACATTTCTGATGTTTTGATTTTTTGATTTTTGATTTTTTTCCATGTGCATGTGGATAAGCCATTAGTAACAGTGCTGCTTTTCTGAAAACGTGGACTAACATGTCATTTATGAAATGGTGTTTGTATCTAACAGTGCTAGATGGTTAGATATTCCTTTGATCTTTCAAGATTTAAAAAGTGGTTCCCTGTAAGTCAACCTTGCCAGTGAAAGTTATCACATCCTTAATTTCCATTGTCCCACAGCACTCATCTGTCAAAATATTCATTAGATCTCGGTTGGGGGGTGGTATTTTGGTATTTTTCCCTGCAAGATGTGTCTTCTGAATTTCACTTTGAACTCTATTTTTCAAAGAATCTACTTATGTTTAGTGACGTCATGCTGAAGTCACTATTCAGACAGCGTGTAACATTGCATTTCAATTTACTTAATTTTAGGCTTTCGCTGACACCTCCTTCCTTACATGTCTGTCATAAATGATTGCCTCTTTTAATACAGCCTCTGGAACAAACGGATGTATTGGCTTTTGTTATTATATTTTTTGCCTTTTTAATGTGATGAAACACACATCACAGACAAAATAACCAGACTTATTTAAATACAAGCTTCTGGAAAAGAAAACCTATAGGTTATTTTGAAAGTGAAAATACTTTAAAAAAATACTTCCACTAAATATACCACTTCATATCACCCCCTTAGAAAATCAGTTTTCTCAAAACAGTATAAAACCCATTGTCCTGGTTTCAGCTGGGATAGAGTTAATTTTCTTCTTGGTAGCCGGTATGGGGCTGTGTTTTGGGTTTAGGATGAGAACAATGTCCATAACACACTGATGCTTTGGTTCTTGCTAAGTAGTGCTAAGTTTTGCGAAATAGTCCCTAAGTAGCGCTTACACTGGTCAAGAACTTTTCAGCTTCCCATGCTCTGCCAGGTGCACAAGAAGCTGGGAGGGAGCACAGCCAGGGGGGCTGACCCAGACTGGCCAAAGGGCTATTCCATACCATACGATGTCATGCTCAGTATATAAGCTGGGGGAAGAAGACAGAAGGGGGGAACGTTCGGCGCAATGGCGTTTGTCTTCCCAAGTAACCATTACGCGTGATGGAGCCCTGCTTTCCTGGGGATGGCTGAACACCCGTCTGCCGATGGGAAGTAGCGAATGAATTCCTTGTTTTGCTTTGTTTGCATGCACAGCTTTTGCTTTACCTATTTAACTGTTCTATTTTATTTTACTTCAATTATTAAACTGTTCTTATCTCAACCCATGAGTTCTCTCCCTTTTACCCTTCTGATTCTCTCCCCCATCCCACCAAGGGGGCAGTGAGCAAGTGGCTGTATGGTGCTTAGTTGCTGGCTGGGGTTAAACCACGACACCCATGAAAATTAGAAAGCACTCACAAATCTGCTAATAGCCTCAAACATGTATGTTTTTGCAAATTAAAGCCTTGTCCCTGAAACTCCTCCCTATCTCAAGAAATGCTGTCATACAGATATTATTTCTGAAATAGCTTCTGTGAAGCATTATTCACCTATACCAGGAAATTGCCTGTAAGTACAAGAAAAACAAAATCTGGAGTGGAAGGGGCAGTGCCCTAAATGGTTCAAGTGAATTTTTATCTGTTTGTATGAGAGTGATATGAAATCAGACATCCTTTCATTGTTAGCATAGGTTTGCAAGTGACAAGCCTTAAAGGTTAGTCAGAAACAAAGTGATCGTGATAACCTCATGACTGCACAGTCCAGGCTGTGCTTTATTTGGTCAAATTTTTGTAGGCAGTTGAGGTTAATTTGAACTGAGTCTGAGAACCTCAATTTTCCACCTAAGTGACATATTATTCTGATGGCATAGAACCAACAACAATTTCATGCACTCTGAGCTTCTTTGGAAACAATTAACTATGTGTCACATTAAGTAACAGAACCGGCCAAAAATTAGCACAAGACAGGTTTGTTTTGGTTTCTTTAATTATTTTTCTTATTTCCATCAAACCTGGTTAAAGCAAAGATGTTCAGAGAAAGTGATACCCTTTTCTGCACAATTAGCAGCAGCAGTTGCTGTCAAACAAGACATCAATTTCACCAAGCAACTACAGGGAACTTCCAGAATGCAAAGTGTTGGGACAGGATATGCTACAAACCACCAGTTTTTAGTAGATTTAGTTCCACTAGAATGTTCCTGATAAGCTCCAGTTATTGACTGATAAGAAGAGAAAAAGTTTTAGGTAGATGCATATATTACTGTTATTAGTACAGCAGAGCAATATCCAGCCTCATCATACCATCTGAGAAAAATCTTCATTTATAGTCCACATAGTTTGGTACTTTTAGAAAATAATATTATGCACATTTGGAGAATTCTTTGTTGTCAGAGTATGTAACAGTAAAACAAACATTAAAAAAACCAAACCAAACACCAAAACGAAAACAAACCAACCCCCCACACAACATCTGAGTTGTAATGGACATTTTGGGACACATGGAATTACTTGTCATTTAATATTTTGCTGAATAGCAATTTTCCCTCTTTGACCTGCTGGTGTCTCTGAATGGTTAAAACATTGCCATTAATGTGTTTTTTTTAGGAGTGCATGCAAACAAAGATTATACTTCTATTTGATAATTGTTAAAATCCTGCAGGTAGGACTGTCAGGGGCAAAAGCTGTGTTGTGCTGCTGTGGGCACAAGCTGTAAGAGTTGACAGCCTGACACTCAAAAAAGTTGTCATATAGAGGCCTTCAAGATCCTTTGCCACAATAATGTCAAACAAATTTAAGGGAGAGAAAGTAAAAATAAGAACTTCCAAAATATTTCTTACAGAGAAGCTGTGTCTACTGTTAATATATGTGTCTACTGTTTAAAATGATCTTCAGTAAAGCTGCACAGTAAGTAATTCACACTCATTGTCCACTCACTCTCCACTCACTCTCCACTCACATTGTTCTTAAAATCTCACATTTCAATGTCATCATGGATCATGGTTATCCAAGTTTGAAACAGTAAACCAAACTGTTATAATTCACTCTATAGATACCTTCCAAGGGTGAGCATGGATGTTCCATTTCTTTAATTAATAGGAATTAACTATTTGGAACTTCCAGGCAGCTTGGCTGTCTCATCCCAAGCTAAGGGGAAGGAAAGGGATAGGAAGGAATTATATGAAAATAAAAATGCTCAAAAGAATACAGAATTCACTTTGATATTCTCCTAATACGCTTAAATCCAAAGACAGATTGCAAAGACTATGTAAAGACCCAAACTCTGGAGTCTTTTGCATGCAAATTTTTAAGCCATTTTTAAGACCACTTGCAATGAATCACAGAAAATCACAGCTGAAATTCTGCAGTAAGGCTATTACAAAGTCATAGCTGCTATCCCCATTTTGCTACCCCATTATTAATTCTGAATAATCTGACCTGTGGAAAGTCTTGCTTTTGCAGAAAAACTTTGGGCAAAGCCTTATACACCCTAAATCCATTCAAGCAAGCCTATGCTGTAGGCAAGTACTATAGCAACATACAGTAAGTAATGTACAAACTCTCTTTCAGTTCTAGCCTAAGGGGCTGAAAGAAAATGGGACACTGTCTAAATTATGCAAGGTTCCTTAGCATATGAAAATTGACATTTTTCACATCTTAAAGCAGTCATAATTTCTGCTGAGTATGACCTGGCACACTAGAGTCCCTTATGTCTGCATAATTCAGACTAGCCATAAGGATGCTAGATAAGGAGTGAAAGCCTTGCATAAACAAAAGCCAGGGAGTTCGAAGTTGGTATGTTACATATGGACACACACCTGCAGTTCAGACTAGGAGCTTGAGTGTTGCTGCTGATCCTCTAAACACAGATCTAGCCCAGTATGCCGGCACAGGTTAAATAATCACACCTTCACCACCCTTGTTCCCCATTTCCACTGCAGTTGCACTGAAATACTGCTGCCTGTCTGCAGCCTCCTGATATTTCCCTGCCACCCTGCCTCCTGATATGACCCTGCTTCCTGATATGATATGATATGATCCTGCCACCACCCTCAGCCTGCTCTGAAGGAGACGTGTTCTCCTCCAGGTCAGAGCAGGGGGCTGTGCTGCCACTCCAGGCTGATTTCAGTGATTCTGGCAGAGAGCTGTGTCTCTGCTTGGGAAAAAACAACAGACTGCCTGAAGACAGAGCTCTCCTCACATTTTGTGTCCACTTTTGTTTCCTACACACAGAAACAGGCTGGTATCTTGGTTTGCCCTGGTGTTTTCATTGCAGTTGAACTGCCACTGTTAAACTACAGCCTGGAGGTATGTTGCGTGACAGCATCTCAGAGCATATGGGGAGATTTGAAAGGCAGACAATCACATGAAGAATGAATATGCAAGAACAGAAAGCACTAGAGGAGATTAAAATAAAGTTAATAAAGGCCAGGAACTCCTGAGAAATCTGCTCATGACCATTAAAGAGCTAAATTCCTACATGGCAGAGTGTAAAATATTATTTTTAAAAATAGCAAATGAAAATAGCAGTACCAGATTCCTCTCTGGCAGAAAGTTACTGAGCTGCTACTTAGAAGCCATAGGTAAAATACACCTCTGGAAGAAGGAACATCACTAGCCAGAGCATAAATTCCCCTGACATCAGTCTCCCACCTGGCAGCCTAAGATCAATTGCATGCAAATTCATAAAGAACAGACATAATCCATGTTTTCTGGACTCAGAGGAAAAAATGGACTGATCACTTGTGGATCATCAACCTAGAACTGAGACACTTCCCCATTCCTGCAAGATAGTCCAACATTGTGAAACCAGATGCAAAGCACAGGTTTTGCTAATACTCATTCTGTCCTCATCTTCATTTATGAGAAGTATATGTACATATATAAGCTTATACATAAATATATATACCTATACACATGCATATACGTACTTGCAAAAACACACTACACATAGACACGCGCACACACACACATTAAAATATGAATCTCAGTCTTACAGCACTGTTGTATCGAAATGTATCAGCTTTACAGAGGTCATCAACTACCACTTTGTTGATTCAACACAACCACCCCTCACACCAAAGTACTTCCTACCCATTCCTCTAGGAACTCAGAGCCATTGTCACCCAGCAACCTATCCTCCATATCACCTCTGCAGTATCAGGAAAGAGTAACTTCATTTTGCAAATGAAAGGTGAGAAAGGTTAATCTTCACAGGGAGTCTGTGTCAAAAAGAGTACTAAAACCAAGCCTTCCTTTTCCTAGAGCAAAGTCTTAATGATTAAGTCATCATACAACAGAGAAGCCATCCAAAGTAATTTTAAATACATAGGTGATAAGCAAGTTTATATAAGACGCACAGAAAGATGAAAGGATGAGACAAGGTTTAACAATTAAAGTCTATGTCCCTTTCAAGGAATACCTCCTCCTACTTTTTGTGTATTTGCATGCAATAGAGAAGGGATTTTGCCAAGAGTTTTTTAAATGAAAATGTGAATTCATGCGTAACAACAACAGTAAAACCACTGAACCTCAAATACCAGTTCATTATTTAACAAGCATCCTAGCACAAAAGTCCACCCCATGTACACTAATCTTCAACTGCGTGTTCTGAAGATTAGTTTCCCTCTTTTGAAGACAGTGAACATTTCAGTATTGGTTCTGCCAGAGGTGTACGGACATGAGGTTTTCTTAACAATTGCTGAAATGGCAGACAACCCTGCAGTGTACACAGGTGTTCACCTTGGTCAGAAGAGCTTTCTGATGTGTGCCTGCCAAAGCTAATGACATGAACCAAGAAGGAAACAGAGGCATCCAGTGGCATATCTGGGCTGTTCTTTGCATCTTGTGAAAATGCTCTAGAGTTCCAGTATTTCATATATGATCCACCACTTCTTTTCAACATTTGCTTGCTATTATGAGTAAAAGCATGTGAAAAAATATAGGGGATTATTATTTTTTTCTTCACAGCCGGCAATCAAGACTATTTGAAAAAGACATGAGGGCTTCATTTTTATTCTCTAATTCAACAACAGTTCCTGGCATTTATGTTCTTCTTCAATGGAGAGGGACCATGCTGCAAAGGGTCAATGATATTTTTGTCTACGAAAGCATTTACCAGATTAAAACCACTTGTGAAGTTCATCACTTGACAGTCTAAAGGTCAGCTTCTGGAACTGTAGAAGCAAAGAGCAAACTGTCCTGAGCATCCTTGATAAGCAGAAAATAATACTAAGGAACAATAATTGTGACTGACAGAAAGTTTGCAAGTGTTATAGTTATTTCTGTGTGGTTTTAAAGATCTTGTCTTTTAGTATATATTACTGTACACTGGTAGAAACATCTTGAAAGGAAACCATAGAAATACACATATCTGAAATAGTCACAAAGAAATAACCTTTTCAACACAGACTTTTCTGAAGCCTTGCTGAAGTCAGTCTTATTACCTAGAGCAGTCCAAATGTTATATTTCTTTATCATGAAACTGATTTATTCTTTATGTTGTGAGATACATTAATATTAATGGTTACTTAAGATACTTTAAGAGTTTTGGCTGGTTAGCCTTGCTGCTAAAGGTTTCAAGCATCAGAAACCTGGATTTTAACTGAAAATTAACAGTCAAAACCTAATAAACTAAAAGGGGAGAAACATAAGCAAAAAATGTCAGCATTAAGATTCCCGACAAGGTGTATGGAAAATATTCCAAACATACCACAAAACATAGCCAGCTCAAGTTTTCTCAACTGCAAAGGCAAATCAGTTTTGTTACCATGGGGTGAAAGCCTGAGAACAGGATAAGCTTTCTAGAACAAGAGAAGAGATAGGTTGAATTCAGAGGCAAGCTTTTGTTCTTGTTAGCATGGCAGGGGTGGAGAGATCCTCTCTCAAGATTTCAGTGGGAACAGCAAACAGGTTTACTGCAGGGACTGTTTTCAGTGCATACAAGTGCTAGACTAAACTATTCCTTTATCTGTAGATTACACTTCCCTCCAGGAGCAGCTGGATTGCAAGTCAGTGCTATCATATCAACTGACAGCAATTAAAGGCAGAATTAAAAGCTCATAAAGAAGAAGTCATCTTAGGACAATAAACTGAGGGAAGTACATGTACTACCATACAGAAGTCAGCCCAAATCAGATGAAAAATCTGGACAGGCTTTCTCTATCGGAGATGCATCTCAGGCCTTTGGCTGCTGCTGTACAGCAGAGAAACTCACATATTTTCATAGCAATACAACTACCTTAGACAGATCATCCAAAACCAGCAATCATGCATTTCAACCTTATTGTGGTTGTGCTCATAGATGAAAAATAGTTGTAAACAATGTCTTTTAGAGTGTGTTCACTGGAAGAGTTTTCCCATACTTTGTGAAATTAGGAACATCTTAAAAGGAACAGTTTTCATGCAGAGAGAAAACAGCTCACTCAGAAGCCTGGGGAATGTCTTGGAAGGTAAATATTACAGGTCACTTAAAGCGTCAGCAGCAGTAGCTCAGGCTGATGATATATGGAGTTCTTAAAAAACCAATCAGAATTCATATAGGTAGATTATTAGAAAATATGTGCAGAAATCATGCTGAACTAGTAAAAAACAAAGACGAAGTTGGGACAAGCTAAAAACAGTGGTGGTAAAGGGTTCCTATGACAGAGTAAAATTAATCTGCACCACCTTGCTCAGTGCAGATAAGTAGCGAAGACATCTTTTTGCCAAAATGGCTCAAATGGGCAATCTTTCTTCCCTAAAAAGTTAAATCTTAGAGTCAGTAGCAACAGAAGAACAGGGAGACTTGCAATCCTGGCCCCAAGTCTGCCAACAGTCAGCTGCAAGCAACCTTAGTGAAATCAGTTTGCTTGGAAGTACCTCCTGGCATTTTTTCAAGGTTGTCAGGAAAAAGTCCAGTTCACTGAGGTGTTCACATTGCACTGAAAATTATTTTTCCCAGTCTTTGTTGAGGCCACTTGACACTGTTTAATGAAGTCAAGTATGCTTGAGTTCATATTTGATGTAAACAGTTGACTACCAAAAAAATAAATAACACCAGTCCTACACATATTGTATATGAAATTTTGGCAGAGAAGTTAGTCCCATTCCTGAGACAAAAGTAAAAAGTGAGCTGTATAGTAATGCCATTTTCTCTCCTCATTCCTTAGACAGAAACTCAGTGGAGGTAAGAAGTCATTTTTAAGTGCCATTTTAGAGACAGCCTCTTTGGAGACACTTAGTTGCAGAACCATTTCAGAAAGAGAAGTAAAAAACTGGTTTATCAGTTATACATCTATTATTATGTATCTCTATTATTATTATCTCTATTATGTTAAATCAAGGGCTATGAGAGGCCTCAAAACAGAAAATGAAATAAAGGTATTTCCATTACTGATTACCATTAACTGCTTAATATTCTTCTGTCCAGTAAGAATGTAAAGCTGTGGTGACAGCTACTGGTATGTGCATTCAGTTTATATAAGAGTTTCTCCCTCCACAATGTGCACACACACACGAGAGAGACACATACACAGTCACGTACTTCCTTAATATTAATTACATCTTGGAAAAAAAAATCCAAGCAGATGACTCGTAATTCTTCAGGACATATCAACTGCTGGATGGCGACATTTTACTAAAAAATAAAACAGCATAATTGATAAATCACTTCTACTGGGAACACCTCCTAGTGAACATTTTGCTCTAGCAATATTAATACTCTAGGAAGTGTATGCATAGTCATTCTTTGGTCTGGACAACATACTAGGATTTTTCACAAAACACTCAAGAATCATATAAAAGTTGTTTGCAAGAGAGAGACTGTAGGAAAAATGATACATCATGTACTCAGTCAGATTAATTACTTATTGCTCACTCCGTTGAATATGCTGTCTGAAGACTTAGGTATCAGAATCAAAGTCTCCACTTACTAATTTGAACATGTTCCTGAAATCACATTAACATTATAACAAATAAACAGCATGGCAAGCAACTAGATCACATTATACCTAAAAGTTGGGGACCATTTCAGTGGTACCGAATGTACTAAGAAAAAAAGCACCACTTCTTCCCAAATTGGTTTAAGATGTAGAAGCAAAACAGCAGTATTAAACATTGAAGTGAAACAAACTAGAAAAATGTACAGATTAAGAACTGAGAATCTAAAAGATGTTATGTATGTTATGTAGAGTGGTATCTACTTTGCCTATCCCACTCAGGATTAAATACAAGCCTGGCAAAAAGCTGCTCACAACTCCTCCCAAAATTCAGGTATTATGGGCATATAAAAGTGGAATTTCAGGAGTTTGGGATCAAAAAGTAAGATATCTATAGGTCTGTAAATTATATAATATCAGCAGGAGTGGAGCAAGAGTTTCCATTATAACAGTGTATGACTCATGTTTATATGCACCATCTTACTTTAGGCAGTGACTAATGTACTCTTCAGATGAGAAGATACGGTTTTGAATTCATTCAGATGAGGGAAACTGGTTGTTATGTCCTTTTTTGATGTTAGCTCTATATCTTTTCCTTGCAATTGTTTTAGCTCTGCAAGATTTTGCTTCGGACCATTGTCAGGTTGCACATCTCACTTCTTTGAACATTGGGGATGAGATTGTTTCTTTTTCCAAAGACATTCAGCTATTCTGAAAACTACCTGTTGCAATCAGGAGAAAATATAGTGCAGGGAGGAAAAGAAAGGTGATAATTTTGTCATTTTTCTTTCTTTTTTTTTTCCTTTTCTTTGTTCGTCTACTTACAAAGTAAAAACAACTGAGACTGAAAACACCTCCTTTATGATTTCAGAAGGAATGTAATGAAAATGGCACACTAAGATCCAGTTACTACAAGAACTGACTAGCCTTCATTGAACTATTCCCAACAATGATTATAAGTGCACACATAAATGCTTGCAGTAACTGTGGACTTCTAGTTTGCAGAAGAAGTCTCCTAAGTGTAAATAGGTAGCCATAATGCACATTATGCTACCGCCAGCTGTTAAATGATATTGCTTTTGGTATTGCATTCATCTCTATGTTTTTTCTCTGGTTTGGGAAGACACATGCTTTTGGAAAATCCCAGTCTCATATAATTCAACATCACTTGTAGTCACAGTATGACTTCTTTGTCCTCACAAACTACTTCATAAATATGCACCAACAAAAGCAAAAAAGCCAATTTAAAATGATATACAGACTTGTTTTAATTGATATGTCCTCATAAACAAAGCTTCACTTACAGAAATCTCAACCAAAATCTTCAATGTTAGTAGTAACACTTCATGCAAGAATAGTAGACAGATTAAAAGAGACAATTTAAAACAGAAGTTCAATATGATAAACTATTCCATTAAGTTCTGTCATGAATCATGACCTTAACTTTTTTGAAAAATTTAATGCCAACATGGGACTGAAGATGATAAATATTTTACAACACTGTGAATCTGAACTTCAAAATGAATTAGAGTTTTCCAGAATTTCTTGAAGTGTTTTCCTTCAATTCAGAAGTAGCAGCAAACTTCAGATGAGAATCTGGAAAAAAATGTTTTGTATCCAGGAGAGACATAAAAGCACTGAATTCCCTGTACGTGTGAGTATCTTCTGTCATCCCTCTTCAGCAAAGCAAGCAATATCAACACTGATCCATTCAGGGCATGGTGTCAAAATTCAGGCCCAAACCTCAGGAAATAGGTCACCAGAAACTTTTCTTTGTCCACCACAGGCTACAGTTGTTATATACAGTTCAGCTTGCTTCTTTGAAGCTATGGGCAAAGATGAGTTTCGGAATTAAGAGTGGCATATGAAGAGGTCACAGTCCTCCTTCAGTTGTTTGCAACTATGAGAAACCATAGCCTTTTCAGACAAATACATTTAATGGTTTATAAGTGCACTTTCTAACCCATTTAAGTAAAAATTAATACTGTTTGCAAAATCAAAATATTTGAACTGTACAAACCAAGCAGGTACATCTAACCAAAGGCATACTCAGGAGTGTGGGTAAAAGCAGTTTACCCAGCATATCTGAGACGACAGTAACTTTCAGCTAGAATGGTCATTTGGGGACATAATCTCTTCATTGAAAGAGGGTATCTGACTCCGTCTAAAACATAACTTAAGTGGGAGATGAAGCAGAAAGTTTTCTTTCAGGCTACCTCCAAATTGATGCTCCTTCTGAGCTGTCAGTAGGTCTCAGCTTGGCTGGACCACCTCTCCCTCCTCAATTCTCCTTTCACCAAAACCTCACGGGGAAAAAAAAGAAAAAAGAATTTAAGTTCAAAACTAAGGGAAACTACAGAGTAATGCAGAATTTTGCCCTTACCTATTATGAAAAGGCATTTACCAGTGAAACAGGAAATGATGCTGAGATATACAAAAGTATATTCTGTGTACAAATAGTCAAGTAAAGAAGTTCTGTCAATTTCTATAGGAAGATGGGACTAGAAAGTAGGATAACTCCTCTAGTTTACTGACAGCAGGTAACCTGATACGAGCAGGAGATTGCAGGAAATGTCACTGCTAAATATCTCTGAGCTAAGTGGAAAACCTTCAGCTAGAATAATCCTAAGCAGAAATTTGCTTCCAGAATTTTTATTCTTCAGTGAATATAAGCAAATTTGTGTGTGTGTTTGTGTGTGTGTGTGTGAGGGAAGGGCATGCATTTCTCAAGTAAAATATAACTTACAGTGTACATACTAGTTTGAAATGTTTGCAAAGTAGCATGCTTAACAAAATCATGGTCACATAAAACTCAAAAGACTTGCAGAAAACACCTTATTATTTACAGGTGCCTAGTGTCATTGTTACAGGAATTGGGTAGTCATTTTTTAACAAACTTTAGCTATAAAATGTACTCCTGATGATTAGGAGAAGTGTTGTGATTTCTGCATAAGACCAAACTCTATACCATTGTAAGATGCTGTGAGGTTATGCAGGGAAAAGATTAGAAAGGCGAAGGCCCAGCTAGAACTTAAACTGGCCATTGCCGTCAAAGATAACCAAAAATGTTTTTACAAGTATATCAGTGACAAAGGGAGGGACAAGGAGAATCTCCCTTCTTTGCTGGATGCGGAGGGAAACATGGCAATGAAGGATGAGGAGAAAGCTGACGTACTTAATGCCTTCTTTGCCTCAGTCTTTAATAGTCAGTCTGGTCATCCTCAAGGTTTTCATGCCCCTGAGCTGGGAGATGGAGATAAGACGCAGAATGAAATCCCAATTGTCGAAGAGGTGGCAGTCACCGACCTGCTCCTCCACCTGGATGTCCACAAGTCTATGAGGCCAGATGGGGTCCACCTGAGGATAATGAGGGAGCTGGTGGAGGAGCTTGCCAAGCCACTCTCCATCATTTATCAGCAGTCCTGGTCAACTGGAGAGGTCCCAGATGACTGGAAGTTAGCTAATGTGATGCCCCTCTACAAGAAGGGTTGGAAGGAGGATCCGGGGAACTACAGGCCTGTCAGCCTGACCTTGGTGCCGGGAAAGGTCATGGAACAGGTCATCCTGAGTGCCATTATGCAGCATGTGTGGGACAACCGGAGGATCAGGCTCAGCCAGCATGGGTTTATGAAAGAAAGGTCCTGCTTCACTAACCTGGTCTCCTTCTATGACAAGGTGACCCACTTAGTGGATGAGGAGAAGGCTGTGGATGTTGTCTACTTGGACTTTAGTAAGGCCTTTGACACTGTCTCCCACAGCATTCTCCTGAAGAAGCTGGCTGCTCATGGCTTGGATAAGTGCACTCTGTGCTGGGTTAAAAACTGGCTGGACGGCTGTTAAGTCCCGGTCTAATTGTCAGGCTCGGGGAAGGTTCTTAATGATCCCAAGGGTGAAATTAAGACACAAACGAGGTCATATGCCGCCAATCAGAAGTTTTATTGGGTAAATATAAGAGAGTAAAGCGATAGGAAAGGCAGGAAATATTAGGAGGAAGTTACGCAACCATTCAGAGAGATAAGCAAAGGATAGTCACCACCATGGATCCAGTGGTGTCCTGTTTGTCCTCAGTCTTCAGTCTTTCGGTGGTGGATGGCCACACTCAGGTTTCATTTTGCCTTCTTTTATCTGGTGTTGGAGAGGGAGTTTGCCCTCTCGTTTCGGTTTGATTACCCAGGGCAACATCACGTACGCTACACATGCACATCTAACCACACAATATGTATTGTTGGTGGGCAAGTGGCCTGGTCCGGATACCAGTTGGTGTCCTGTTTTTGGTGGTGCCTGATAAGCCAAAGAATGGCCTGCTGCTTCAGCAAGTTCTCACATTCCCTTGCAAGCTAGTGGTACCTGATAAGCCAAACAATGGCCTGTTGCTTCAGCAAGTTTGCACAAATTTCCTTGCAAGCTGGTGGCATTTGTTAAGTCAAAGAATGGTCTGCCCTCAGGTCTTCTCAGACAAAAGAGTGGTCTGCTGTCTAGTCTTATCAGATAAACACACACAAGCAAGCTTTGAGACAATTGTTGTTAACACTTCAGTCTCTTATAACGGCCGAGCCCAGAGAGTGGTGGTGAATGGAGCCAAATCCAGTTGGCGGCCTGTCATGAGTGGTGTTCCCCAGGGATCAGTGTTGGGACCAGTCCAGTTTAATATCTTTTTATCAGTGATCTGGATGAGGGGATTGAGTGCACCCTCAGTAAGTTTGCAGATGACACCAAGTTGCGTGGAAGTGTCGATCTGCTGGAGGGTAGGAAGGCCCTGCAGAGGGACCTGGACAGGCTGGACTGTTGGGCTGGGGCCAATTGTATGAGATTCAACAAGACCAAGTGCCGGGTCCTGCACTTGGGTCACAACAACCCCAGGCAACGCTACAGGCTTGCGGAGGAGTGGCTGGAGAGCTGCCTGATGGAAAAGGACCTGGGGGTGTTGGTCGACAGCCACCTGAACATGAGCCAGCAGTGTGCCCAGATGGCCAAGAGGGCCAACGGCATCCTGGCTTGTATCAGGAATAGTGTGTCCAGCAGGACCAGGGAGGTGATAGTGCCCCTGTATTCGGCACTGGTGAGGCCGCACCTCGAATACTGTGTCCAGTTTTGTGCCCCTCACTACAGGAAGGACACCGAGGTGCTGGAGAGTGTCCAAAGAAGGGCAACAAGGTTGGTGAAGGGTCTAGAGCACAAGTCTTAGGAGGAGCAGCTGAGGGAGCTGAGGTTGTTTAGTTTGGAGAAGAGGAGGCTGGGGGGAGACCTTATTGCTCTCTACAACTACCTGAAAGGAGGTTGTAGTGAGGTGGGGGTCAGTCTCTTCTCCCAAGTAACAAGTGATAGGATGAGAGGAAATGGCCTCAAGCTGCGCCAGGGAAAGTTTAGGTTGGATATTAGGAAAAACTTCTTTACCGAAAGAGCAGTCAGGCATTGGAACAGGCTTCCCAGGGCTCCATCACGCGTAACGGTTACTTGGGAAGCCAAACGCCATCATGCCGAATGTCCCCCCCTTCCTTCTTCTTCCCCCAGCTTATATACTGAGCATGATGTCATATGGTATGGAATAGCCCGTTGGCCAGTCTGGGTCAGCTGTCCTGGCTGTGCCCCCTCCCAGCTTCTCATGCACCTGGCAAAGCACGGGAAGCTGAAAAGTCCTTGACCAGTGTAAACTCTACTCAGCAAGAAACAAAACATCGCTGTGTTATCAACATTATTCTCATCCTAAATCCAAAACACAGCACTCTACCAGCTACCAAGAAGAAAATTAACTCTATCCCAGCTGAAACCAGGACATGGTTGAATCCCCATCCCTGGAGGTATTTAAAAGACGGGTAGATGTGGTGCTTGAGGACATGGTTTAGTGGTGGACTTGGCAGCAATAGGTTAACAGTTGGACTCAATGATCTTAAGGGTCTTTTCCAACCTTAACAATTCTATGATTCTATGATTCTATGAAGATTGGTCTTTATAAAGTACATACTGACTTGAACATCTTCTGCTCTGCACTGTTGTGAATATTTTAGACTGTCCACATCACAGAGTGCAATCTCTTAAGTCAGAAAATAACACTGGGTTATAACATTCAGGATGGTACTCCCTAAGGTGCTGACTGAAGACCTATGGTTTTGCAATGACTCGGTTTTTCCTTCTGAAGCTTCTGAGCTTAATTTTAGATTTTCCTGAGAGTACTACCTCTTGTGATAATTAAGTTTCTCACTACATATCAGACCTTTCAGTATAAATGATTCATGCTCCAGTGAATTGCTGTTACCATAATTTTATTAGATCATGTCCAGTTATTCTACAAGGGGATGAGTCTCTGAGACAAACCTGGAAGTTTCCTTTCTTTCTGAGATATATAAAAACCCCAATTTCTTAAAGGCAAAATACTATACCTGTATTTATTTCCTCTTCCAGTGCCATGGAAGAATGGACAGAAATGTTTAAATTTTGTTAGTGAAATAAATAATTATGAAAAATAACTGTCTTCTGTGATTTTGTCACCAATAACTATTAATTTCATAGTGCTGTTACACTGCATATATAAAAAACACCCTGGAACACTCGAGCAGCTTCTCAAGACAGATTCTAACACCCAGGAGTAGGATTAGAGCCCCTGAAAATTTGAGTTTCCTTTCTTCTGTTCCCTTATTATCCATTTTCTTCAGAAAATGCTTTTCCACTAAACTGGAAGAAAAAAAAATTAAAAAAAAGGGGGGGAGAAAAAAAGTTCTCAGTATCCTACATACACATCTTAGTTTGTATTTTAGTCCCTTTCCCTCCTCTTTCTTACAGTCTTTCCTGTAATCCAGATGAAGGCAACCTGCTCTATTATGACTGATTCAAGCACACACTCCAAAGGTGAGTGGTTACTGCAACCAGAATGTGTATGTATTCATAAGAAATAATTCTGTAAATTCTCTTGCATGACAAATTCACCACCAGAAGACTTGCGGTTAGAATCATGTCAGTGCTTTGATTTAAGCTGGAAGGTAAACTACATCATGTCAAACTTCTTCATTGGAGCTGAGCATTGATTCTTCATCAGTAACTTCACCATCTGCAGATTCCTGAAAGTGTCATTCCTCACCAAGCAAGCAGAAAGAATAAGATGGGTATCCTCCTCCTTGCAGGAAGATGGAACTGTGTAAGTAGCTTGCCTTTCCTATAATTTAATATTGGATGGAGGTCTGACAAAATGTATGAACTCATGCAAAATGCTATTGATATAACACAGTAGATAAGGTTGCAAAAGTTCTGCAGATGCCAGTTTTCCTAGATCATAGTAAGCCACATTGCACAGGATGCTATGCTGTATATGATAACCAAAGATGCAGAATAGCCACACAGAAGTGTGAGATCAAACTTGTGGCATGGAGTTGTTTTGTGACAGTGGCTGGGGTTTTGGTGAAAGACTGCTGAATTATTCCTGCATAAGTTTTCAACTTGGACGTCTCTCACCCACACTCCCAAGAGATGCAGAGCAATCCTGAACACTGTTGTTACACACTTCTGCACTTGCCCAGGGTATATTGCCCATTGGTGGGAGTATTGGTATATCACTAGCTGCCCTAATAACTCCTCAAGGAGAATCCCAGTGCCTGGTGGTGATTCAGGCATGTGGGGAGTTTGGCCTTTCTTCAAGCATGACTTTGACAAGATGGCTTATACTGTGTACTTCAGGATGTTACCGTGTGTCCAAATGGCATGGAGGACTGAATGGTAGTGCTGCTTTCAGTAGGGACACTCAGCCTCTCATTTGAACAGCACTGGGTGCAGGTGATACACAACTTGTAGAAGCAGGGTTTTGAGTAGGACATGCTTTGGACTTTCTCCAGCAAAATGGGGCACCTGGAATCCAAAGGCACCTCTGCAAACCCAACAGATCTATGGCTTGCCCTAGCTCTGGATAAAACTCCACCTTTGGGTTTACATTTTTCATCTAGGGATGCTGTATCTAATGAAAAGTGGAGGGGAGGCCAGTCAAAGGGATATAATTATTATGGAAGAGGTGTATTTGATTCAGACTTTCCTTCCTAGAGTCATGGGATAAAATGGCATGCTTTATCATTGCAACACTACTCCAAATATCTAGCAGTTCAGAGAAGAGTTACCAGCTTTCAATTCTCCCAAATTATGATCATTTTTTTAGCCAGCTACTTTGTATCCTTAGTCATGTAGTAATTTACTTCACAATAGATCTTTTTGGTTTCTGTATAGTTCAGATCCTTCAGTGATAATATCAGTGAGATTCTCAGAAGTGCTTACAAAGTTTTCTACCACAAAGATGGTCAAATTAATCCTATAATGGGTTTATTTGCAGGGCATGGACAGCTGAAATCAGTTGGTCTCACTGTGACTAGCAGACATTCACACTCAAACGGCTGAAATTTTTGCAAGTGTTAAACCTACTTTAGTTTCTGTTAATAGCTTTCTGAAGATGAAACCCTGTAAAAGCTTGTTGGTTTGGGAATTTAAACATCAAGGCACTTAAATTGTTAGTCTCTTCTGAAAATTTTAGCCTCTTTCTAAATAAAGCAAATCAGGATAAGAAGTCAGGAACTTCAAGGAGGTAAAAAGGAAAAAGAGAGGAAAGTCTATAACACTAGAGTTTTCTTTATTAAATATCTTGGCATTTGGATTAACAGCAGAACAAGTACAACACTCCCAAAACAAAGGCTAACAAACAAGAGTACCCTTCTTGTATTTTGAGTAATCTTCATTCCTTTTCTTTCCAGCAAAAAGGTAGGAAAAAAGCTCTTAGGGCTTTTTTTCAGCACTCTTAGAATCTCCTTTTTCACATATTAAAGTAGTCCTTTTACTATCTAAATAACTTTGTCTCTCAGAAACTACGAAAGCCACTGGATATGCTGATTAAAAAGTATTGTTGATCTGATTCAAATGTTGAGAAAAATGAGGTCACATATGGCCATCTACAAGAAACATCATTAAACAGTTGATAACTAAAACCCCTGCGTACATTTCGATCTGTATTCCATTCAGCATCCAATTCCTATCATTTATTCCCTTTCATTTCACTTCTCCCCTGCTGGTTGTTTTTGTTACAAAGCTGCCTCTTTGCATTATGTCTTAACCTCCTTTTCCTGCAATTAACAGCCACTGCTAATTCCTCTCAGCTGCAGGTCATTTTGCTACCACCCCATGAAGGCAGCTAGCTGGGACCTCTCTTTCAGTCAGAGTGCTCAATGATTCCTCCTACACTCACACTTTAGTCTTTACATGGCTAGGGAAAAAAAGGTACTTGCTTCTCAACTACTAAAAGATAACTGATACATTTCCAAATGAAAATGCTGCATTTCCAAAACTCCTCTCTTGCCTTCCAACTATTACTTGTTCCTCAGAAGCTGGAGAGTCAAATTGACCAGGAAACAGCACAGAAATAATTCAAATGTGTAAGTCTAGTCACAAGAAGACGGGAGGAGTAATGAGACAAAGCTTTCTCTGGGTGCATATAAAAATAGTAAGATTAGTATTTGTGCTATAGTTTCTGTCAACTCCTGGCTGAGGTTAGACTTCACCAGGCTAGATAGTGAATACAAATGAAACACAGCTCCTGTCTGTAAAACAAAGAAAAAGTCATAGTAAAAATCTGATTGTCTCTTATAACAAATTGATTTCTAATTTCCCGACTATCAAGAACAGAGTATTTAACAAAAGCAGTAACAGAAACCCTACCTATTAAAAGACTCACAATGCACAAAATCATAATGACAGAAAGTTTTTATTTCATAGTAATTATTTGAGAGAAAATCTATGTTAAGTTTTTTCAAGTCACTCTGAAGGAAATAAAAGTACTTATTCTTTTTGAAATAAATTAACTCCTGGACTTTCATTAAAAAAAATCCAAATAACTTAATGCATTAAAATCCATTAGTTTGCCAGGGACATTCAAGTAATCCTAGGTGGAATATGTTAAAGCTTATGCAACATAAATCAATATATTAAGTAATTGGTGTTGATGACAAGGAAAAGAGATTTTCAGATGCAGAAAATCTACCCTTAATCAAATGTGGCAAGGTTGCTGTAATTAACAGCTCTTCATTGTAAGGGATAATTCAGCGGTTTTAAGGTTTAAATTTAATGATTCCATAAGTAGGACTTCCTGGCAATTTCATGATCCTTTATTCAGGTCACACTGACAATAAGAATGTATTCTGTAAAACTGCAAGGGTTTGGGGTTAAGCCTTTTTCAGTACTGGGTGATGGGCTTGGGGAGTTGAGCCAAAAAATACTCTGTGAAATTAAACATGGAGGAAATATAACCATAAATTAAAAACAAAATTTAAATTCAAGAAATTTCTCACTTTGCCGCTTATACCAACTCTATGAATGTTCAGAAAGTTTTCTGTATCATTAGGATTATGTTGAATTCATAATGGTTGACAATTAAAATAATTACTTTAACATTTTCTGTATTTTATTGTTTAGATCAGTTTAAATGCTTATGGTGAATTCCACTTTCATAATTTGTCTTAAGACTGCTTGCTTTTCTTAAAGATTTTAAAGATGATCAAGAACTAAAGGTCACCAAGGATTACAGAATGTAAAAGGCTGAAATGCATACTCCTAATATTTCCTAGCCAACAGTAATAACTGAGACAAGTAAAATAAACCACAAATTTTCTTAAAAGTTCATTCGGTGTTCGGACACCAGTTTTGGGGGAGATTTGCTGTGCTTTCCACAGATAAAAGCATTTAGACAGATTAAATCTGACATATACACAAAAATCAACCCAGTCTTAACCATGTATTCAATGTTCATGCCACCCCAATAAAACAGCATATCAATTGGTAATCATTTTATCATATGGTAAACCTGAGTTTCTTTCCTTCTAGTCTCTCCCTGTTACTCTGCTCTGGGATTGCTTTCTTTCCCAGTGCACATCTCCTCTCCTCCTCACTTCTCCAAGCCCTCCATGCCATATTCTAGACTGACAGATTTGTTGCTGCCTGTTTGCCCCAGACAAAAAATGACTTTTATTACTGGTACTGCCAAACTGTGCAGCTTTTGACAGTCACTTTTTCCAGCCCACGCCTTGTTTAGCCCTTTGGGGACTGCAGGGTGGGGGAAGAAAAGGATGTGCTGAGTTTTGGGTGTGCTTATGCTTTGCACACTTAGACACAACCTTCTGCCCAATTTCAAGATTGAAAAGAGAGTGTGCGTTTTTTATAATTCATATGAAGAAAACGTCTAAGTTTTTATTTTTTAGAGGGAAAGTTGATTACATTTATCCTGTTGTAAATACAAAATGCAGCTCCATATTCCCCATTTTCTTTAGATAATGTGGAAGGCACTCAGATTAAAGGCAGAAGGTGAAAGGAATGACTTGGTCTTGTACTACCTTCCAACTCAGCAACTAGCACTACTTCAAACCATTTGTAAATCCCCATTCCCCAAAAAAAAGCTGAAAATACTTTTCTCAGTAAACTCACAGAATGGAAAATTACCCATAAGCTGCTTCTATAGCTGACACAGAGTTTCCCAAAGACAACAGCCTGCTGTGAACTCCCACTAGAGCTGCTCACCAACATCAAGGAACCTGGGGAAACATCTACCCCACAATTAGACATTTTTCTCACCACCACAAGTGACAGGGGAGGGTTTCCAAAAAGCAGAGACAGGCTGTCATGGTGCCCGAATCAGAATTTCCCCCCGATGAATCCCAGAGAAAACACTGTAATGGCCATTTCTGTCCTGCTGCCTGCAGGTACTACTAGATGGTTTCAAACAGGCATAGTTCTTCCTCTGGTCCATAAATTTTTTCCTCTCTTCCCGCACCAGCCAGGTCTGGCATGAACTAGATTATTATCATGGTTTCTTCTTATTCTGTTTCTTCTCCAGGTGATATGAGGGAGACCTATAGCCCTAGCCCTCTCAGCAAGACAGCATTAATTCCACTTAACAGAAATAGAACTTCTTAGCACAAATTTAAGTAATGCTTATACACCCCTTACTCTTTGGATACAGAATACTAGTATTTATTCTAGTTTGACTTACTTGCACCCTCAGAGATTGTATTTTTGAAGGAAGAATCCAAAAGGCAGATTTTGCCTGCTTTCAAAATATGAAGGAAAAGAAGTTGACTTGCATTTCTTTTTTCTTTGAAATAGCAACAATTACAACAACAAAACCAGCATCAATGTTAACACTCACACAAACCCTCCCACTGCACAGTAGTTGAACCCTTCTACAGCCATACACACTGAACAAAACAGTCCTCTCAGCCAAAACTAGCGTCACCTCCCAGAGACAATTCTTATCTGGGATAGCTTAAGCTGAAGGAGATTCTTGAGCAGGAAATTTAGGATACCAAGAGGCTCATCATGTAAAGTGTTTTGCAGCCCTAAAGGCACACCTGCTGTGATGCCGTCTGGACAAAGGAACATATCATCAGTGACAATTAGTAACAGCTGTGCTTGCAATCCACTCCCAGCACAGGGAGGACTTTATCAGGTTCTGAACGCAAGTTTTATCTGTATCTGAAGGCTCCAGTGCTCTCATGCCATCAGGGAAATGGTAATAGTTTTACATACATATGTTTTCAGTGTAATTAGAATAAATCTTTTTATTCTAGCCATTTATGGCACATTATAAGGAGTCATTTTAGAAGGAAACAAAATATGCAAGGTGGAGGATGAACAGCTGCTCCTGCCTTCCTGCTTCTTCCGAGCCAATGAGATGTACTATGCTCTGCTTCCATCTGTGCACAGACCACCGCCATGTTTCAGGTGAAAACACAGCCTTGTTAGGGCAAAGGGCACTGGGCATGCATCCAGCAGGCATTACTCATTCCAGTTCTTCAGAATAGTGGGGGAAACCACATTAGACTGCTCTAAGGGGCAAATGCAGCAAGCCATCGCAGAATAGAAAGAAGTTAGCTGTCCCCTGGCTCAATTAAGTCATTGACCTGCATTGCAACCTCCAGCAAATTTTATCCCCTCCCCCCACAGCCGAGGGAGTTTCTGGTCCCACTGGATGTAATAACTCAACAGAAGTGGTAAACCAAGTTTCATCTGAGAAATCTCTTTACTAAGCAGAAAACAAATGGGAGTTTTCAAAAAACCCTGATGGTCATTTAATATAATTATTTGCCGTGCTACAGCAATCTGGGACTCCTTACACCAGCAACTGGAAAGCCAATATTCTTTAGGAGTGTACTATTCAGCTGAGACTTCAGCAACACAACACTTTGTTTTTCAACATTGGAGGTATTTATATTCTGAAAGGTAAAAAGATATTTTTAAATGTTGTGGGGAAAACTGTATTCAAATCTAGGGGAACAGTCAAACTGGGAGATAGGTTTCTTTTTTCTAAACAGTGATTAAAAAAAGAGAAAAAAAAAAAAGCCATAATGCATAGTGTGTCAAATAGGTAGTGAAAAGCTTCTGTGTACTTGTCAGTAGCTTTCCACATCAGTCATAAGGGATACAACAAAACCATATGCGTCAGCTTTGAGTGACAGTCTGTATCCATACTGGTTAAAAGAATAATGTGACAGAATCACAAGTCCCTCTGTTTCTGTACCTTTCAAACTTTCTCTTGCTCTCCCGACATCCACTTTTTTCCCTTCACCAACAATCAAGAGTGCACATTTAGCATGGGGATCAACCTATTAATTCTCCTGACCTAGGAAGAGATCATTAGTGGTTGCCAACCTCAGTACCTCAGACCTGTGAAACAACCAAAGAGTTACTGAGGGAAGAGATCTCCTCCATAACTTACTGAAATGAATAAGAAAGGATAAGCATTCTACCCCACTGATACTATTTATGTAGCATAAAAAAATACTACTTTTTTTTTTCAAACTTTAGGAAAACCTATCCTCCACATCCTGATTTCAACTCTGCTATTATTTCTTCTTTTCAAGGTGCAAAATTAACAGAAGTGATTTTTTTTACACTCATTTACAAAGAGGAAAAAAAAAAGAATGGGATGGGGGGGGAGCTTGTTCTTAAAACAGCTTTGCTTCACTCATATGAGATCTTTAGCACAATACTGTTAAAAGATGAACATATTCATAATATACTCCTTTCTCATTGTTATGTTCCTGCACTCCAGCACAGAAGACTGGTAATACCTTGTGACTTTGGTAGTGAACCTTCATCTGTGAAGGGCAGAAAATGAAATTCCTCAAATCTTAGCCTGTAATGATTGCAATTAATTAGCTATTCAACTGAAGTCTATAGACAGATTAATTTTAAATAGCTAAACACCAGAAGTAGCAATATATGATAGCTGCAGCATCTGGGAAGCAAAGGCTTGACTATAAATTGGAAAGGCATCAAATTTTCTTTCTTTCTTTGGCAAAACAAAAAAAACCCTCTGTTTTAGAGAGGGGCCCACAGCTAGTCTAGCAGGAGCAAGTGTACAGGGCTGCATGAGAGAGTGGCAGTGGCCTTCCCTGATTCACAAGAAGGAATTGACTGTTCACACCATGGATGTCAGCAGTAGCAACTAAGATACATGTAACCAACAAGCAAGCAGAGCAAAAATGTAAAAACACAGTGTACAGTCTGTAAATGACACTGAAGCACAGTTCAAAGTAACTATGGTGTCTAATTGCTCTGCAAAGCAAAAGTCCTCTAGGCAGCACTATAGAGATAAGAAAATTAAAGTAGAGGTGAAAGTTAGTTTCTTTAAATACCAAGCTTATATGGCATCTGTTATAAGCTCTAAATAATACATTGGTATTACATCCTGCCCACTTGAGCAGCTTATGCCACACAACAGCATTTAGTTCTGCTTTCCCATCAGTTAAAGATGTCTCTCCTTTCCCCCATACAGAAGCAGGAATTAGTCTGTAGTAAAAGGTCACCATTTACCACATATTTGGCTGTGTTTGTTAAGCTATTTGTTGAGGTTCAAGCAAAAAATCTTAACCTCTAGGTGAAGCAGAGAGAGTATGCCTACAAATAACTTTTAAAAGCTGCCCCTGGTAAAGGAACACAAACCTCTCCAATCCTTTCATAATGATGGGAAGATGTTTGTTAGTCTAGGTCACATTAAAAAGTAAGTAATCTGAATTTTCATTCCACTCTGTTCTAAATGGCCAAATTTCCCTAGACACACTTCCAATTGAAAGGCAGGCTGGCCACCAACACAGCACAGTGGTTGCTTTTTGAAGGTACCTGTTTGCTGCTACTGCTGTTTATCTTTTTATAAATTAATGTGCAGAAAACAGCATTAAAGATTCTCCAAAATACTGCTGGAAGAATGTTTACTCTTCTCATTTCATACATACTCATGCAGAGGACCTCCTGTTATGCTATAATTTCACCAGTCAGATATAAGCAAACAAAACACAAGAGGAAGATCTGCCAAAATCAGATAACCTTGCCTGAAAGCACATAAAACCAAAATGGGTGAACTCAGCTGGCTGGGAAGTCTGCTTCAGAGAATTGCAGATCTTCAGGTCATACCACCTTCTCTATATGACAGTGATGGATGGTGCTTGTTGCAGTTTACAGCCTCATTACACTTAAAATAATCTCTCCCCTTGTACTCTGACATTTTTAATTCCTTTGGGAAACAGCCATCAAATTATGCTCATAGGTACAGAGTAAAAAGAAAACAAAATTCAGAGTATTTGTCATACTTATTCAGTATATAAACAACTTCTTCAAAATAAGCATACATTACATTTGAGTTATACCTTATTTATTTACTAGATTGCAATAAAATCTCTCCTCATGTCTAGCTCAGAAAGTTGGTTTAGTAGGTTATTATGTTTGCTAATTACTTAACTAAGCTAAATTGCTTATTATCTCACGATAGAGGACTGTTAACTGGCCAAGGCAATAACTTGGAACCTCAAACCTGAATTCAAATCCCAACCCACAATCACCCCAGCTAAACTGCTGAGCTTCAGTTCGTCATTTGTGAAATGCAGCTTACTACCTGCAGGGGAGATGTCAGGTGACCCACATTAAGAACTGCAGCTCACTCATGTGCTAGAATATTATGGACAAATAAATACTGCTATATTTGTAACTTCATTAAAGTAGTCAAATTTTGGAAACACCTCAGCTTTTAAAATGTCCTGAGCAGATTTTGAAAATGAGACAGCTTTTCAACGTTTTTTGATGCTGAATGTCTAATACAAGGCATTTAACCTTTTCAAACACAGTCATTTTAACTTAGGATCCAGTTTTAGTATTGAGGAAGCACCTTTAATAATGTTGTCAAAGCACATAAATGTCCAAATCCCACTAATGGTGCAGAGTCCTTATTCCAAAACATTTCAAGTAATCCATAAAGTTTTTCTCAACATAAAAGCAGCATGACCTAGCAATAACCATGGTATTATCACAGCATCACTGTCATTGGCAAGACCTCTGGTCCAAAACCTCCTGCCCAAAGCAGAGGCAGCCATGGGGTTAGCTCAGGATGTTCTGCTTTGCCTGATTGGGACTTGAAACTCTCCAAGGATGGAGTTGGCACAGTTTCTGAGATTGCTCTGAGATGCTTCATTTTTTCTCACACATTGTATACAAAGCTTAGACACCTAACCTGTGGTTGAGAAACACTCTCTGTTAGACCTTGTGATAAGGTCGTTACTTGAGTTTCTTTGAGCCCACTAACCTGACAGTAGTTTAGACCAGTGCTGCTTTGTACTGGACTAGGATCCAAGAGAAAACTCCAAGCCATGTGAATTGCCACTGTTATCTATCTTCCAGAGCGGATATCTTAGGATATGTGAGACTCAAACAAGTGTGTTATTCCTCTGTCATTTTTGACTGCAGCTCCTCACAAATTTTTAATTTTAATTAAGTAAAATTTAAGAAGTTTTTCACTCATAGTAATAACCCAGAAAAAAAAGAGAAGCCTCAAAAATTACTAACTAAACAGCAGCACATGCAAAAGGTTATGCCAACTAACCTGAGGAATAGTTCTGGGAAAGCTTCAGAGGGAGTTCTTAGGTTTGGATTTGTTGTTTTTTTCCTGATGGTACTTCACGTAAATTCATGTTAGCTGACACATGCCCTGGCCCATTGCTGTACCCACTAGGGACTACTCTTGTACAGAACTTACTTTGATCTTATGGGAAATTCAGTTATTTCAAAAGCAAAAGTTAAAAGACCAGAAGCAGTAGAATCCTTTTATATGAATCTTTTTATATTCAAGACATTTTGACTTTAACTCAGTCTACACTAAGTATCAATACATATGCAAGTATAGGGGACTCACCTGCATTGGCATATGTGTGTGTGTATTCACACACTCTGCTTTCTGGAGGGAGCTTCTTGGCAGTGATGAGAGCGAGGTGGGAATTGTGAGGGCAACCAGGCACTAGCCTTCTGCCAAGAAACAGAGGAAAATTGAACTAAACAAACATGCCTGATATACTCTATCAGCTAATCCTTTCCACTTCCAAAGAATGAATCAAATAGCTAAACACCCCATACTACAACAATAAGGAAAAGCAAAAACTACAAGAGAATAAACATGTACAACAAATTGCTGCTTTCTCAAGTCTGAAATAAAGCTTTTCCAAGTTTTCCTCAGACTTCCCTGAAGGTCATGCAAGGGTTGTTGGTAGCTTCTTACTTCTGTAACAAGATGTCATTCATGGTTATGATTTATTGTGTCCCAAGGCTCTGTTACACATCCTGCAAGTGGAAAGCTCTCATCCAAGCTGAAGATGGGCCAACTTGCCCATTATCTGCTCCTGTTGGCCACTCTCACCAAGCTTCACCTTCCACCTCCCCAGGCATGCTGTTCTGCCAAGTGCCCCAGCCAGGTCTCTACCGTGGGGAGTTTTGTTTCCCAAGTTATGTCTGCTCTTTAGGAAGAGTACATACAACATCCAGAACCTATGTACAATATTTTTTATCTTGTTGGAAATCAATACACTCACTATTGACACCTACTGATTAGAATGAGTTCACCCTTGCCCCATGCGAAACTGGGGAGCCAGTTTCACATCTTAAAGATGCGTGAAAGGAATGCAAGCAAATATGATTGATGTAAAAACTAACTAGGTTTGAGTCATGAGTCTCTTTTGTTGTCTCTCCTAGAGATGCTAACAGAGAGCTCTTTTCCTTCTGGGTTTTTCTCTCCTCTCTTAAGTTTCAGATACCAGCTGGCATACATACTACCTCTGTATACAACATGTAGAGAAAGCAAGTATAAACCAACACTACTAAAATATAGTTCAATTGCATGCAAAAAATGCAATGAAATGAGTATATTCCTTTGAAGTAGTTCCATTAGATCTTCACTGGAAAGTAGTATCAGTCATTTGTAGCCTTCCACATAAGCATACCTATACATTAAGCTTTACTCAAAGTACCATGGCAGTTAGTTAGAGGTGTGATCTTTTACTTTGTGGACAAGTTTAACTGTAAAAAACCTCCTGCAAACCCAATTGCCTCAGTGGTAGGGTGCTTCCCCAACCTGAACCCGTTGCAACTGCTGCACTGTTGTGGAAGGCTGTGAAATGCAAGAAAATTTATTACAAAACACTTGAGGCAGCAAAACACTTTCTGGGTTACTTGAATAGCTTAACTTTGAACAAGTGGACCGGTCAATGGCATTGTACTGACGTAAAAGTAGATAGTGTATAGAAATGGATAGACCGCGGGACTGGGATGCCAGAGAGCCACTTTCTACTCTGAACTCCTCCACTGGTCTGGTAGATAACCTTACATGTATTATCTAGCCTTCCACAGCCTCCTCCTCCTTTTTCTATGTGTAGTTTTAACAGTAGAAATAAAAATATTTTTCTGTTAAAATCTCACAGTCATACTACCTGAAATTGAAGAAAACTTCAAGTTATTTAGATATTTTTTATGCAATTTTCCCAGCCTGATTCTTGCCAGAAGAGGGTTCCATTCAGAAAAGAATAGTAATTCCATGTTTTCAAGCAGATACAAACAGCAATATACAAGATGGGTCCCACTGGTTTTATTACTTTTTAGCCCAGGCTATCAGATCATTCACAAATGGTTTAAAATTAATTCAAGTCTATAATATTATTTATGCATTGCTCTTTGTGGTTTATTTTTTATAATTAAAGGATAAAAATATGAACATTGCTTTGCCCAAGGGCTCTTAGAACAGTTATTTCAGAAAAACAACTAAGACACATTACCTTGCTTCATTTATATGATGGTGAATGTATAATTAACTCTTTTGTTCTGAAGGGAGGCCTGAATTCTTTATTCATTACCAACAATACCCAAAGATAATCGTATTTTCATAAGACTAAGATTATGGAGGGTAATTATCATTTAAAATGGCCCACTTGAAAATCTATTTTGAGCACTTTCTTTGGTGAAGTCTGTCAATTACTGGAGAAGCTAGATGGAGCACAAAAAAACATTTTAAGTATTAAAAAATAAAAAATCTAATTTTTATTTGCAGTATTTTCTTTCTTTTTGCCTAACACAGAGGAACTTTAAATGCATTTTGAAAGCTGTTCATGGATGAAAACCAGCCCCTTGTTTACATACAAATTTTTCCTACAGAATTTCAGGATGTGCAGTTACAAAACTATTTTATTTCAATATAATTGATTTTAAGAGTACGAGACCCAACAGAGAGACTGTCATCCCTGGCAGTGGTCAGCAGCAGGTATATAATAGAGACATATCATCCCTCTTGCTACATAACACCTTAATTTCTTAAATGGTGATGTTTCAAGAAATACAATGGCATGTCTAACTACTTGTGGTGGGTTAACCTTGGTTAATGGCCGAACTCCCACCCAGCCGGTCACTCACTCCCCATGCTCAGCAGAACAGGAGGAAAAAAGAGGAAAAAACAGGAATGATAAAGCTCATGCCTCAAGATAAAAACAGGGAGATTGTTACCAGTTACTCTTGTGGGCAAAGCAGACACAGCTTGGGGAGCATTAATTTAATTTACTGCTAAATAAAATAGATTTGGGTAGTAAGAAACAAAGATGAACACTAAACCACCTCTCCTTCCCCCCCTCTCCCGGGCTCAACTTCACTCCTTCCCTCCTTTCCTCCAGATTCCTCTTACCTGTGAGAGGGGCATGGGGCAGCCCCTGCCATCTATAGACTACTGTCTATAAAAGACATCCATTTTCTGCTATCTTCTCCAGGCTGGATAGTCCTAGTGTATTTAACTGCTCTATACTTTTGATCATGATTGTTGCCATTCCCTTAATCTTTTTCTGTTATAATATATCCTTTTTGAGGTGGGAGGGGCTGGAGTGTTTCGAAGTATTCGAGATCTGGGCAGATGGTAGATTTAAACAGCAGCATGATTTCATTCTCTCTCCTTATAACTTCCAATCAATTCACTTTTCTGATGGTTTCTGAGCACAGTCATTTTGTGCCAGCAGCTGTCATACCTCCAAGATCTCACTTTTCAGCAATAACAACCCATCACTCTGTAGGTGACGTTAGGATTGTTCTTTTCATACTTGCATTGCTTTACTTTTGTCTATACTGGATTTTATCTAGCATGTTTTTTCCTGCAACTACTTCATACAGTTCATTGCAGGTGGTCCTTATTGCCACTGTCAGCAAAATATTGCAAGATCATCCATTATTGTGTTGGCTAGCAGAGATTGGGCACAAATTTAACTTCTTAGTATCTGCCATCATACAGTCAAGCTGCAGAGCCAGAGACAGTAACAGCTTTTTATTGTCCCATTGCCTTCGCATCTCTTTATGGGAGAATACACTAAAAACCTTCTCCAGGCAAAGGAAGCTCATGGAAACCATTGACAACTATATGAGCCTGAACATGAGAACATTGTTTTGAGGCCTTTCTAATGCAAAACAATTCCCTAAATGTAGTGCAATGGTGGCACAACCTTAGCAAAAGATGTACTTAATTTTTAGAAATATCAGATTTACACATCTTCCTGGGTGCAACAAGCATGACTACACAGCATACAGTGACACCTTACAAAAAGGCCACCAACATCAAAACTTCTATATCTCTGTGTGAGCGCTATGAATATGACACCATAGAATCATAGAATGCTTTGGGATGGAAGGAACCTTTAAAGGTCATCTAGTCCAAAGCCCCTGCAATGGGCAGGGACATCTTCAACTAGATCAGGCTGCTCGGAGCCCCATCCAGTCTGGCCTTGAATGTTTCCAAGGATGAGGCACCTACCACCTCTCTGGGCAACCTATTCCAGTGTTTCACCACCTTCATCATGAAAAATTTCTTCCTTATGTCTAGTCTGAATCTACCCTCTTTTAGTTTAAAACCATCACCCCTTGTCCTGTCACAGCAGGCCTTGCTAAAAAGACTATCACTATCTTTCTTGTAGGCCCCCTTTAAGTATTGAAAGGCTGCAATAAGATCTCCCCTCAGCCTTCTCTTCTGCAGGCTGAACAACCCCTGCTCTTTCATCCTTTCCTCACAGGAGAGGTATTCCATCCCTCTGATCATTTTCATGGCCCTCCTCTGGACTTGCTCCAACAGGTCCGTGTCTTTCTTATATTGAGGGGATTCAGCACTGCAGGTGGGGTCTCACCAGAGCAGAGTAGAGGGGCAGAATCACCTCCCTCGACCTGCTGGCCACACTTCTTTTGATGCAGCCCAGGATATGGTTGGCTTTCTGGGCTGCGAGAGCACATTGCCAGCTCATGTCCAGCTTTTCATCCACCAGTATCCCCAAGTCCTTCTCCTCAGGACAGCTCTCAATCCCTTCATCCCCCAGTCTGTATTGATACCAGGGATTGCCTCGACCCAGGTGCAGGACCTTGCATTTGTCCTTGTTGAACCTCATGAGGTTCACACAGGCCCACTTCTCCAGCTTGTCCAGGTCCCTCTGGGTGGCATCCTGTCCCTCAGGCATGTCAACTGCACCGCTCAGCTTGGTGTCATCTGCAAACTTGCTGAGGGTGCACACGATCCCACTGTCTATGTCATTGGTGAAGATACTGAACAGCACTGGCCCCAGTACAGACCCCTGAGGGACCCCACTCATCACTGATCTCCATCTGGACATCGAGCCATTGACCACTACCGTCTGAATGCAACCATCCAGCCAGTTTGCTATCCAGTTTATCATTAAACTTCCCTCACTAAGGTCAAAATAATTTATTCCTCTATTTTTTTAGAAATCTACCCTCACATTTTCCTCTCCTCTGCTCTACCTGCAGGTAACCATGAGATACAACCACTTACATGCATAAAAGACTTTTATTAGACCTTCCATTTTTTATAAAGCATTATTCTCGTTAATGTTTGGCTGGCAAGCAACACTTCACCTTTACAGCTGCATCAGGTTTTTAACTCAAGTTAAAAAGAAAGAAATCAATTCCATTATTTTTAGGTTCAAAGTGGAGAAATTATGTTTGCTTTCCACACAAAGGAAAAACTAACACAAAAATAGATGGCATAAAATTTCTGCAGACAACTATTTCCCAGTAGCTGTTCTACAGGGCTGAATTTCTCTAGCATGCTCTGCCAGAGAAAGAGTTGAATTTTAGACAATGAAGCAGTACAACAGCATGGCACTTCAAAACTTAATTCTGAGTAAAAGACAAGCAACTTCTGTTACAATCAGACTTAAACATCCTGACTGTTTCCAAACTTCTACATGAAAAGTCAGCCCTAAGGTTGTTCAACAGAGGGAAGTATAAAGTCCTGCACCTGGGGAGGAACAACCCCAGGCACTAGTAAATGCTGGGGGCCACTCAGCTGGAAAGAAGTTTTGCAAAAAGGACCTAGGGATCCTAGTAGACACCAAGCTGAACATGAGTTCAGCAAAGGCAGTGTGCCTTTGCCGCAAGGAAAGTTAATGGCATCCTGGGCTGCATTAGGGTTGTTTAGCCTAGAGAAGAGAAGGCTAAGGGAGGATCTGATCAATGTATCTAAATACCTGAAAGGAGGGTGCAAGGAGGACAGAGCTCTTTTCAGCGGTGCCCAGTGACAGGACAAGAGGTAATGGGCACAAACTGAAACACAGGAAGTTTGGTCAGAACATCAGGAAGCCCTTTTTTACTATGAGGGTGACTGAGCACTGGAACAGGTTGCCCAGAGAGGATGTGGAGTCTTCATCCTTGGAGATATTCAAAAGCCATCTGGACGTGGTCCTGGGCAACAGGCTCTAAGTGTCTCTGCTTGAGCAGGAGGGTTGGACCAGATGACCTCTAGAGGGCCCTTTCAACCTCACCCATTCTGTCATTCTGTGGTTCTGGATTGTCACTAGCTGGAAAAGCTGGTATGAAATTTAGGGATGGGAGAACAAAAGAAAGAAAGAAAAAAACTTGCTGCTCCTTCCCCAGCCCTCTTCAGCAATTAAACAGGGTGTCTGAAACAAATAACACTCCACTCAGGAAATAACTGTCTTTTATGGCAATTTACGCTCAGACACAAAACTCCTCTAGGCACCAGATACGGCTCTACCAGTTAGATCAAAGATTGATACCTTGAGACCTCAGCCAAAATACACAGAACACTGTGAAAGCAGGTCCCTGAGTATGAGAGAAAGCTAAACTTTTTATGCTGGACAGTTGCCAAAAATATATTCGATACTGTAAAAGCACATTAAATACAAAGTATTCTTCTGTAGTCATTCACAGACAGAACAAAACCAAATATTTTCTGAGTTACCTAATCCTCAATGTTAGAAAACAGACTCTGAAGACAACATTATCTATCAGTCTTACAGAATATTTCACAAATTATCTGTTCACAATATTCAGTTTTCTTGTGAGGAATGACTTCAATCTACTAAAGGCTCACTGATTTTGTACAAAGCATAACACATAATAGCTTGAGAGCAATCACTCTCCTCATGATCTTGACAGTGATGGACTCTGACTTCAGATTTCATGTTAGGCATTGGATGACTAAAAAACAGCTGAAGTTAAAACCTATTTTAATTGCTCTCCTCATGTGGTTCATTACAAAAAGCTTAGAATTATTTCTACTTCATTAGGACTTTGATAATCCACTGAATGAGTAAAAGCAAAGGTATGGAGAGATACAAGCAAAGAAAATAAAGTATTATGAAAGATTTCCATACACTGGCAGAAATCTTTTTAAAGCTTGCACTCAAGCTCACAGAGTTATGTTTTGGATAATGAAAGGTCTAATTATTTTGGTTAGTAATTGCTGGTATTGAGCTGGCTTAAGGATATTTGTGCCTTTCTTGATTAGTCTTTTTGCCTTGAATAATTTGCTTGGCAGTTCTAATGCCAGCTATATTGTGGAAAAAGAGATAGCCAACACTTTGGTCCAACTGATAACATGACGCTTTCTTTTCCAGGGACTGGGTGTTCTTAATTAACTTGCTGCAGGACCCACACATCAACATTTGGAGGGTATGAAAGGAGAGGGAGAAAGAAGAAAACTGAGGGATGGCATCTTTTTATCCTCTTTTAATGAGATTTCTGCTCAAACCTTTAGAAAATCTTGCTTTTTCATGGAATCAGAGTTCCAGCATAGCATATTTTGAACAGTTGACTTAAACGAAATCTGATTCACCCCATTTACTATAACATGAACCAGCACAGATAGCTCTGTCAGAGACAGAAGCAGAGCTGGAAATATGATCCTGCTGCAAAATTTCCTTCAATACCATGGCCCAGGACAGTACTTGCTCACTGATTCGAAGAACTTGGGTAGTTAGAGTTTGGTAGACAAAGGTGGTTTGTCCTTAACTGTGAGGCATAGATGAAGAGAAATACAATCTGTAAAAAATAAAAATACTCTCCCAGCTCTTTCTGACTATGCAGACTACAGACTTTTCTTCTTATATGATTCTTAAAATAAAAGATTGCATTTAAGACTGTCCAGTTACAGAAAGAAAGAAAAAGAAAGACAGCTGAGAAAATGCCGCTTGCTTCTCTCTGCCTGGTTATTGTAGCTGCATGTTTTACACTGGAAAGTACTACTCAGCTGGGAAATGCTAAACTGGATTCTAATGTAGTCAGAAAATACAGATTCAGATAAGTTCCATGTAACTCACCTCTTGGCAAAAGGACTGTCACTTCAACAAAGTTCACACTCTTGCAACTATGCTGCAAATCCTGCTCAAGCTATAGCAGACCTAGACCTTCTCTGGATTGAGCTATCAGCCAAATTAATCAAAGAAACAATGACCTGCATCAGTTGCAAATTATTTTGCATGTAAAAGGAAGAAATAGAAAGTCGGCTGAAGGAGGAATAGAATTCTGCCCCCTGACCTTTAAAAAATTAATTCCTGTTGATCCAGTGACCCGTGTGAAAAGAAAAAGCTTAGATGAGGAGTTCTTCTCTTGAGGAAAGATTTTTAAGAAGGAAAATAGAGTAATTATGGATGGTTAGAAAAGTGTTTGTTATCTGCAGAAAAAGAAAAAGAATTAAAAAGTCACCTGAAGGCACGAAGCTCACACAACTGCCTTTGTCCCACTCTTCATAAAACTTGCACTGGTGAAGGTAAAGTTGACCCTCCACTTGTCTGAAGGCTGCACATTTACAGTGAAGACTTAGAGAATTTTTTGCTTTCTTAAATATCAGATGGCAATTTCTCTAGACTTTTCTCAGCAGTCACATACAATCATATTTCCTCATCCCTCTATATGGCCATATGTACTGAAAGAAGGAAATTCTTTCATATAAGGTGGATTGCTCTTTCCCTCTGCTACACAGAAACATTAAGTGATAACATTGCACAGGTTTACTATGAAGAATCACTTACAAAAGAGAGTGAGGTGCCCCTCCCCTCTCAACTGTCAGATCACTTTCAAACCTACCTACCCTACCTATCAGGCAGACTTTGTATATGTAAACTACACGCTAATGATACTCGAAGTTAAAAGAGAGACCAAGATGAGCTGCAGATGATTAATCCATTTCCATAAATAATTATTCTAAACAAGAACCCAAGATGAACACATTGCAAGTCAGGAAAATAATGCCTTCTTCAAGCTTATATTAAAGCCCTGAATGGAGCATGGATTGCAGCACTAACAGGAAACTCTAGCTGTTTTTGTAACAGAAACCATTCCAACGACTTTGATCTGAACTGTCAGACTTTAGGGGAGGGAAAGCAATTCAGAAAGGAAACAGTTCACCAACCCCTTCAGGTTTAGACTTCTACTACAATGAGAGACCCTTGGATACCTCAAAGGTTTCAACCACATTATATAAAGGGATGGATAAGTAAAAGCAATATCCTGGCTTTAAAAAGCTTGCAGTTCACCAAGAGAAGCTCTCTCTTTTTGTAGTGTAAATCATTGCAGCATTGGAAGCAATTTTGAGGCAACTGCTCAGGACTGCGCTACACCCTGACCAAGTCAAAGGTATATAGTTAGTCCTACCTTTTTTTCTATTGCAGTTGTAATGACAGCACCTCAGAAACAGGTCTTACAAAGTTATCTGACTTGCACCAGTTGGCCTAATAGCTGTATTTTCTGCACTTTTAAGGCTTTTTTTCCAGCACATATTTTCCTCTTAGTGAGGAAACCACAGCTATATTTAGCATTCAGATCCACTCCTTTCACCTTGGGGCGAAAGGCTGTCCCAATGCATATGCCTGTTTATTTCAGCTTTCTCCATCTTCGTGACCTCTGGAAGAAAAGACTTGCTGTGTAGAACACCAGCTACAAGAACTAAAAAAAGAAAAAGCACACAGCTTTGTTCATGCAAAGGTCTTTGTTCCCATGAGTATTACACACATTCACAGAACTGAATATTTCTTGAAGCTGGACTCAAAATGAGAGCAAAAAATACTTTGATAAATGGACTGGAAAAGACTGTCCAGTTACACTGTCACTTTTATAAGAACAACAGTATAGTTTTCTCAATTTTCTGAGTGAGAAATAAGAACATTTCAAAGTCAAGCAAGAAAATGTCTGTCATATGATCTGCTGGGCTGTCCAGAGGTCAGGGCTTAATGATTATGATGGAACAGAGCCAATTATACGTGTTCATTTTTGGAAGAGAAGAAAAACTTGTGCTAGTCCCTTTCATGTACCCAGTTCTTGTTGGTTTTTGGTTTTTGGTTGTTTGGTTGTTTTCCACTTTTCTCAAAGACTTGAGACAGGGAAAGCAGTTGAAGTAACGACCCAACTTTTCTTTAAGGCATTTCACAGTACAACTTCAGGATTTCTAATTCTTGATTATTTAAAAATGGAAGTTCTCAGAAAACACACGGCACAGTCTCTGAACTTGCCTCAAAACACATTTGGTTTGTGTTCCTAAATACTGAAGAGCAAAAAAAGAAAAGCCAATCAATTTAACCATTTTTGACTTCTGTTTGTACAGCACACTGATGGGGACAGGGGGAACACATAGAAACAGTATTAATTGTTCATGCACTCATATTTCCAATTCCTATGGTATTTAAGTTTCTCAAGTTCTCTGAATGAAAAGGATTCTCACTTTTCCAAGCTTTAGCCTAGCTGGAAAAGGTGAATGAGTTTGTACCATCCAGAAATATGGAATGTAACCCAGTATGTGTTTTGGATTTACATGTGCATATACAGGGTCAAGGACCAGAGCAGAAAATAGCCAAATCAGCAATAATATTGGTATTTCTCCTTTTACTCTGTTTTAGGACAGTGTTCAAACCCAAGTTTTCTTATTATGTTTCAAACTATAGTTCCCTGTTCTGATGGAGGACTGTAGGAAAACACAGGTGAATGAAAGATCTGGGCACAAACTGAAACACAGGAGGTTCCATCTGAACATTAGGAAACACTTTTTCACTGTGAGGGTGATTGAACACTGGCACAGATTGCCCAGAGAGGATGAGGAGTTTCTGTCTTTGGAGATATCCAAAAGCTGTCTGGACATGGTCCTAGGCAGCCTGCTGTAGCTGTCTTTCTTGATCAGGGGGATTGGACCACATGACTTCCAGAGGTTCCTTCCAACCTCACCCATTCTGTGATCTTGTGGTTCTGTGACCTGAGCTTCATAATAAATAAGTAAATTAAGGTAAATATGAACAGTACTATGAGTAGTTTCCAGCACTATCCTTGATTTAGGTGTTGTGAAGTAGGTACTAGGGGACAAAGAGAATAAAATTCTGTAAAAAATGTGTTAATGAAGATGAGTTTCATTAAGCTGATGGGCTGACTTTTTTTTTTTTTTTACCAGCTATAGCTTTTGAAGTATGTACCATTTTGTCCTAGTGGGAAAACCATGTCAGATAGATAGCACAAAAAATAAATTGTGTTCTAAGTGGACTAGCACTCTTGTAAAAACACAGTCTAGAGCTAGAAGCAGAAGCATCTTCTGATGAACAATAATATAATTAAAAAACCTGCAAAAATTTGCAGTACATATAATTCAGATGAATTATCTTAGTAGTTTAAGCATATCTGATTAAACACAAATGAAGCTTCATACATAAAATACAGCAAAAGAGAAGTATGCATAATTTGGCACTAACATTACAGGCACTGGAAAGATAGAATGATGCCTTATAATGCAAGACATGAATTAGCTGTTCTTTCAACAGTGAAGAGTGAGAATTCAGCATTGGAACTTAAAATATAATAAATTTTGGGTGCAAAATATAAACTACAGTATTTTAAAGAAAAAACCTGCAAAGAAACAAAACATGTTATGTCCTTTGGTACCCCACACTGCTAATGAACATGCTCAAAACCCAAGTAGTTTGAACCAGACTATTTCAAGTCATGATACATTTGCATTCTGAGATTCTTATGCACTTTGTCTGGATAACCAGCATCAAAATAAGCCTCTAACTTTACGTTGGTTTTGATACATGCACATTGCAAATGGTAGGGCTGAGGATTAATGTGCTCTGTTGACATAAAAGTGGTGACACAGAGCCAGAAAAAGAAATAGTTAAGAATAAGACATAAAGTAAGCAGATGAGAAGTAATTAATAGTAAAAACAAGAATGGGATGCTTCTTTAAGAAGCATCAGTGTCTAGTTCTGAGATAAGAAGCTCTCATTTAGCACAGAACAAGAAAATAATGTGAAAAACTTCCCTGGATCAAATTTTCCTTGTACAGAAAGGGCATATTTAGCACTTCTGCACTGACAACTATTTTCCTTTCTGAAATGTCCTGCTGTTCCTGTTAACTTGTTTTCCTAAAGCTACTGTGACCTTCTTTCCCCTGCTATCTTAACCAATAGCAGGCTTCTGTGGGATATATTACTGTACAGCCATGGATTTGAATGTCTTTGCACAGCAGTTACAGATATGGTCCCTGATGACTACCTTGAGTATTCTTGCCTTAACTACTCAGCAGCTATGATATTGCAGCCTTGCTTATGACAGAGGAGACATGATATCATATGCTGCTAAGATCTTACAGCATCTTTGCATACCAATGGTGATTAATGGGAGGGGAAAAAAAAAAAAAGGATTTTTTTTTAGTGATGTCTGTTCGGAGCATATACTCTGGAGCAGTCTACAAAAAACTTACTATTTTGCACAGATTTTGGACCACAAAGGAACATCTGACAAACAGTTTGCTATTCCACATCTAGATCTTCTCTAAGTGGAATGAAGATCAAAGCACTCCTTAACGGCTGGTGCTATATCATGAACCCAGAAGGGCACAAATCTACTGCTATTAAAATTAGCCCATTGTTCCATCAATCAAGTGCAACTGTCCCATTCATTCCCATAGAAGGTAATTGTTGGTTGCACTCAGGGCCACAAATGAAGGAAAAATTCTTCTGTACACAGCTTGCTGCAATCCATAGAGAATGTAAGAGAGGTGTCCATTAGCAGTCTATCTACCAGCCGCCATCTAGGCTCAAACATGTGGGTAATTTATACACTCATTATTTCTGAAGGAAAGTGAATAAATACCTTGTTTGTATCAGGTTACTGTACATAAGTGGAAGTGTCTGCTATTTATCAGTAATCAATGGGAAGAGATTTGAACAGAGGTCACATTATAGCAAAGAGTTTGTACTCAGATGCCATCAGCAGATACCTCATAAACAGTTTAAAATCAAATAATGAAAAAACTGCAGAAAAATTCTGTCAAGTTAATGAAGGCAGGAGTGGCTTAGTTTGGGTTGGTTGGGTTTTTTTTCTCCTTTATTTATTATTGGTTTGCTGTTATTACTTGAGATTTTGTGGTGGACTTTCACAGCACAAATGTAAAACACCGCATTTATCAGACTGAGTAGTTCTCATGGTACATTAACAGGATTATACAATCTTTCACAAGACAGTAAACATAAGAACAACTGAAGAGGAAATTCTAATCAATCTTCCATTACACTACAAGATTTAATTTTGTTTCTGAGTCAGACTGCTGTTAGTCAGAGATCTGAAATTGTTCCTACTGCAGGTTAAGAAATAAAACTAAAAATGTAGAATAGGAACAGAGGCTAGTTCCAACCCACATTGTGGGTCCACAGGTCCCTACTCCTTTTAAGATTTAGTGGAGCACTTATACCTGTAATTTTAAGAAAAGGAGTAATCCCTTTGGAAATAATGGGTCTGTTTCAAAAGTATTTTAATATTATGCTAGATCGAGACTTATGGTTTCCTTCAAAATGCATGTGAATCTACTAAACATCTGTGGTATGAAATCTTTGTAATTTATACGTCACTTTAATGCTTATTTCTTTCTTAATGATAATGTATGATGGAATGGAATTATAGATAGCAAGGTTTACTTATCTAATCTAGGTTTAATTATCTAATGACCTAATTATTGCATGCACAATTGCAATGATCAGTAAAGAGTCACCAAAAACACATTACCATTTGTAAAATCACATCTAAGTGCCTATATTTCAGAAACATATTCACCATCTCAGAGCTCAACCATTTGTACAATTCAGAAGTTTTCTTAGTGTAAATTAACAAAGAATGAGCCCAAGAATACAACCTAAGTTTGCATCTGTTCATCATAGTCTTTCTGTAAGTGACAGGAGCATGTACTGGGAGACACTGATTTGGTTATCAAGTCTGGTCTCCTCCAAGGTAACTTATCTTACAAGTCCCTTCTTAAGGTGGCATTTAAGGCTTTTATGCTGGAAATATTTTCACCCTTTGCTTTGAAGGGAATGCTGTTGCAGCACCTGCTTGTCCTAAGGCAGCTTACGAACTTCTGAATAATTTCCAGCCTTCATTTACTGGTAGACAACTTTTATAAGCAATTTTTTCCTTCTTAATATTTACCATGCTGATAGAAGTCAAATGAGCACCAATCATCTCTGAACCTTCACTTTGTTAGGGCAAGCAAGACAAGATCTTATGTCACTTGAATTCTGAGATGATGCTCACAGTCCTACTCTGGAGCTGTCCTGTCAGTCCATCTTGTTAACACTGCCCACAGTGTACTGCCAGTAGAGAACATCTCACTAATGAGAAATCATCATATTTTAGATCTCTACAGTATTCCACAGGATTTAATGTTGCTCACTGTTTCCTAACACGGGACATGAAAACAGCTAGTCTCATTAAGGAAGAAGGTGAATGTGCATCTTAAAGCAACCTGGACTTCCCACTTACTCACAATTCTGTCACATTACTGCCATGTGTTCAAGCTGCATGTATTGATAACATTGTGGATTCATTCAGTGCTAAAAACCAGATCCTCCAGCCTGCCTTCAAGAAAGAGCAGAACTTTGAGGTTATCAAGAAAATAACACTAGGATACATCTTTCTAAGTAAATCAATATTTTTTTAATTGAAATTCTCTTGTGACAGCCTAGCAATTCAGATTACCGTGGGCATCCCTTTTCCCTGCAGGACATTGAAAGATACAATGGGCACAGAGAAAAAAAAAAAAGAAGAAAGAAAGGAAAAAGAACCCACAAATAAGACATTTGTAGATATCTTTTCTTTTTTTTAAGGTTTTATTGTTACTGGAAAGGTTTTGCCACTTAAAAAAAAAGGCCTTTAGGTTCAGGACAGTATTTAATTTTGAGCTTTAAGCTAAACATATAGGAAAACAAACACTGAAAACCTGAACAATAACCAACTTCTTATTTTATAGGTAATTCAGATATTTGAATCTACAGTTTTGGGGAGTAACTTAGTCAGTGATTCAATTCAGTAGGCATTTCTAAGTGTTCTTTGTGCTTCTGAACTTGCCTTAGAGAGTTCCTTGGTTGGAGTAACATTTGAAAAAATGAGTTGCTGCTTGTCCTTTCCAGTTAAAAAACAAAGAAAAAAAAATAAACAAACAAAAAAGAAACAGAGCTTACTCCAGACCATATCTGGATGCCATCAGCTCACAAAACACTGCGAGACATTTTGAGAAACTTTACATTATGTAGGTATTATAAGACCACATTTCTGACTGACTATGAAGAAAGACTCCAGGCAGCTTGGAAGTATCTGCTCGTTACAGTGAATTAAGAAACTGAACGCCAACGGCACTCAGTCGTCGAGGAGCACAGCGGCGGCAAGGGTAAGTCCTGCGGCTCAGCGATAGATTGGGGCAGCAAGGGGGTTCTTGGAGCCCAGGAAACCCGAGGGCAAGCAGAGGGACCTGTGAGGAGCTGGCAGCTCTCATGAGTGAGGCTGACGTGCAGCTGACGCGGCATGGGTGTTGCCAGGAGCAACAAAGGGCAATTTAAACGGCCCCTAGGGAGCACTAGCGACCAGGGCATGGCACATCAGAAGGGCGTGGCGCGTCAGAAGGGCATGGCGCGTCAGAAGGGCATGGCGCATCAGTTTGCACAGGCAGGGCTCTGCAACCCACTTGTAGGTTCACAGCCCGGGAAGTGCTATAGGCCTCTGGCAATATGGTGGGCACTCACCTCAGGGCCAAACCCACTGTTCCTACGGAGGAAGCCCCTGAGACATCTGACGCATCCACCCAGACAGATCTGGTAAGAAAAGAAACATCAGTACAGGCAGTAGGTTGCAGCAAGTGCCCAAACCCTTCCCCTGATGAAGAGGTACCTGCATAAGGTACACACAGGTCAATGATCTGTTACATCAGGTGGCCAAACCACAGGAAACAGTCAAAAGTCTGCGCAGTATTAGAGGAGCCAAGATAGAGGTAGATAGGTCGCTTCAGAGCCATGTTTCTGTGGCAGACACCACTGAGAATGAGGCACCTTGGACCCTGGTGACTCACAGAAGCAGGACTCCACATCAACCTGCACCCTTCACCATCAAAACCAAAAACAGATATGAAGCCTTAACAGCTGAGGACACCCATGAGCAAGGCCTGCAAAGCCCCCTGCAAGGGGAAACTGTACCAGCAACACACAGTGGACACTGTAAAAAGAAACGACGACTACTTGTAGTGAGTGACTCTCTGTTGAAGGGTAGAGGCATCCATCTGCCGACCTGACAGGGAGTCATGAGAGGTATGCTGCCTTCCAGGAGCTAAGGTTCGAGACGTGGCCCAGAGGGTGCCACGACTCATCAAGAAAACAGATTATTATCCATTGTTACTATTTCATGTAGGCATGAACGACACTGAAAGCCAAAACCTGGGTAAAATCAAGGAAGACTTTCAAGCCCTGGGGGTGCAAGTGAAAAACATTGATGCTCAGGTTATCTTTTCCTCTATTTTGCCAGTTCGAGGAAAGGGGGTAGCCAGAAATAAGCACATAATGCATATCAACTCCTGGCTACGTGGCTGGTGCCATCGTGAGGGTTTTGGTTTTTACGACATTGAGGCATTCTTCAATGACTATAAGTTGCTGGGGAGGGATGGAATCCACCTGTCTAGAAGGGGCAAGGGAATCTTCAGCAACAGGCTAGCTAACTCAATGAGGCAGGCTTTAAACTGAATGACTTGGGAAGTGGAGTCCAAAACAGAAATGCTCATGCCACCACATCCAACTGGGGAGTATGTCAGGCCAACCAGAGTGGCAACGGGTGTTCCTTAGCTGTCTCCCAAGATGTGTACCAGAGGAGCAACCACCTCAAGTGTATGTACACAAATGCACACAGTTTGGGAAACAAACAGGAGGAACTGGAGCTCCGTGCCCAGTCAGAAGATTATGAAATCATAGGATTAACTGAGACATGATGGGACAACTCACATGACTGGGGAATTGCGATGGACAGTTACAGGCTGTTTCGCAAAGACAGGCAGGGAAAAAGGTGGAGGAGTCACGCTCTATATTAAGGAAAACCTCGAATGTATCGAAGTCAACTACAGTGATTGTGAGTGCTCTATTAAATGCCTCTGGGTTAAAATCAGAGGGGTCGTCTCCAAGCAGGACCTCACAGTGGGCATCTGCTACTGACCCCCAAACCACAACGATAAAGCCGATGAAGCAATATTTGGGACATTAAGGCAAGCTTCTGGTCAACAGAACCTGGTGCTCATGGGTGACTTCAACTACCTAGACATTTGCTGGAAGAAAAATGCAGCAGCTCGCATGTCATCCATCAAGTTCCTGGAATGCGTAGAGGACTGTTTCCTCTTACAAATGTTAGATGTACCAACCAGGAAGGAGAAACTACTGGACCTGCTATTCACAAACCAATAAAACCTGCTTTGTAATATCTTGGTCAGTAACGACCTTGGCTGCAGTGATCACAACATTGTGGAGTTTGGTATCCGGCTGAGCGTGCTGAAGGTTAGCACCAAGACAACGGTTCTAGATTTTAGAAGAGCAAACTTCAGCTCGCTCAGAGCTCAGTTGGGAGGGATTCCGTGGGACGCTTCCATGGAGGATAAAGGAGCCAGTGAGTGCTGGGAGTTCAAGAATGCTCTCTTGGAAGCACAAAACCAGTTTATCCCCTATAAAAGAAAAGGAAGTAAGAGGAGCAAGAGGCCCCCTTGGCTCAACCATGAGCTCCTGGGCCTGCTTAAAACCAAAAGAGATGCATACCAGAGATGGAGAAGTGGAAGATTGTCCGCTGAGAACTACAAGGGCATTGCCAGAGTGTGCAGAGATGCAGTTACAAAGGCAAAAGCTCAACTTGAATTGGAACTGGCCAGAGGCATCAAAAATAACAAGAAAGGGTTCTTCAGGTATGTGAGTTGTAAGCAGAAACAGAAGGAAAACATAGGCCCACTGTTAAACGGTAGAGATGAATCAGTCACCAACAATGCTGAAAAGGCAGAGGTTCTCAACAGCTTCTTCACCTCTGTCTTTACTAACACTGTTGAATCCCAGGTGCTGGGAACAAAAATCCAGGAGAATCCAAACATAGACCCACCATCAGTGATGAAGAAGTTAGTATGTGAATTATTACAGGAGCTTGACCCCTACAAATCAATGGGCCCTGATGCCATCCACCCAAGGGTGTTGAGAGAGCTGGCTGATGTCATTGCAGGGCCACTCTCTATAATCTTTGAGAAGTCATGGAGATCAGGGGATGTCCCAGAGGACTGGAGGAAGGCAAATGTTACCCCTGTCTACAAGAAGGGCTCAAGGGAGGATCCGGGTAATTATAGGCCCATCAGTCTTACTTCAATCCCCAGGAAAGTCATGGAATGGATCCTCCTGGGGGCCATCATGAGTCAAATGAAGCACGTGATTGGGAAAAGCCAACATAGCTTCACAAAAGGCAGATCGTGCCTGACAAATCTGGTAGCCTTCTGTGATAAAGTGACCTGCTCGGTTGACATGGGGCAAGCTGTCGACGTTGTCTACTTGGACTTCTCCAAGGTCTTCAATACGGTTCCCCACAGCCTCCTCCTGGAGAAACTGATGCATTATGGCCTGGACAAGTGGTCTGTGCAGTGGGTGAGGAACTGGCTGACGGGCCGCACCCAAAGGGTGGTGGTAAATGGCTCTTATTCAAACTAACAACCCGTCACAAGTGGGGTCCTCCGGGGATCAATATTGGGCCCAGCGCTCTTCAATATCTTCATAAGTGATCTGGATAACGGGATCAAGTGTAGCCTGATGAAGTTCGCAGATGACACCAAATTGAGTGGGGAAGTAGACACTCTGGAAGGGAGAGCCACCCTGCAGGAAGATCTGGACAGGCTGGAAGAGTGGGCTAACAAGAACCTTTTGAAGTTTAACAAAAAGACAAGTATAAGGTCTTGCACCTGGGAAAACACAATCCAGGAGTGCAGCTCAGACTGGGATCCACCTGGCTAGAGAGCAGCTCCATGGAAAGGGACCTGGGGTCCTGGTGGACAGGAAGCCCAACATGAGTGAACAGTGTGCTGCTGCAGCCAAGAAGACCAGTAGGATGCTGGGTTGCATCCAAAAGGGCATCACCAGCAGAGATAAAGAAGTCATTTTTCCAGTCTACTCAGTGCTTTTCAGGCCACACCTGGAATACTATGTACAGTCCTGGTCCCCGTTATACAAAAAAGATGTGGACAGGCTGGAGGGGGTCCAGAGAAGGGCCACCAAGATGATCAAGGGTCTGGGAAGCCTGCTGTATGAGGATAGGCTGAGACAGCTGGGTTTGTTCAGCCTTGAGAAAAGGAGGCTTAGAGGTGATCTCATCACCATGTACCAGTACTTAAAGGGGAGCTACAAAGAAGATGGAGATTCCCTTTTTACAAGGAGTCACATGGTGAGGACAAGGGGTAACGGGTGCAAGTTACTCCCAGGGAGATTCCAGCTGGACACGAGAGGTAAATTTTTCACAATGAGGGCAGTCAATCATTGGAATAATCTCCCCAGGGAAGCGGTTGATTCTGCTACACTGAACACATTTAAGACTCAGCTGGACATGGTGCTGGACCATCTCATCTAGATTGTGCTAGAAAGGCTGGACCAGATGATCCTTGAGGTCCCTCCCAACCTGGTATTCTATGATTCTATGATTCCGTGAAATATTGCAGTGAAAGAAATATCGTTCCTTACAAGCACAGCCATTTCATGTGTGATTTTATTCCAGTCTAAATATGAGTGTTTGGACAGTCAGCTTTTAAGGGATTTGAAAATGTGATCATACAAAAGACAAGAGGAATTTAGGCAATCTTCAGTCTCATTAAAAAAGTTAAATCTATCTGTAGGCTCCGTCTCCTTCTGTTACTGTTATTTATATCAGTAAATATAAGTTGACCTATGGAAGTATAGCCCAAATTTTGTACTCAAGCTGCTTCAAAGTACTTCATCACAATGCAAATGGAAGAGCTACTGTTTATGAAAGGGATTTTGTACAAGACACATAAAAAATATCAATGGATTTGTTGGCTGTGAGATGTTGTTTGAAGTGAAACATGGGCCACAAATGTTGATCAGTGTATTTAAGACATTTCTAAATCTTTCCGATGCTGCATATTGACATTGCAATAGAAGCACAACATGCTGTCCATGATCTCTCTTATAGACTTTGACTGTTTTCCATTGAGAAATACAGTCCTGAAGAATGTTGCTTGTACTGATTTCATTGATATTGCACTGCTTTCTTAATCAGATAAGTCTGGAATTCTTCTTCAAGTAAATACTGGAAGGCATTTTACATGCCTTCTGCCAGTCAGAACAGGACTGTATTGAGCAGCACAAGCATTTGAAAATAAATATGTTCTCCAAAAAAACTCCTAAACACAGTTCTTCTTCAAGTCAGAATAGAATAGAGCACAGTCCCATCTGTGTTTCATCCAGGATGAGGCTCTGAATACGTAGCTGTTAGATGTCACTAGGTTATTATAGAAGTCACAAGAGTTGAAATTCAGCATGCTATGGTAAACAATAATGTACAATATGTCATAAGAATTGGTGGAGGGGAAGAATCCTCAGAGGAATACTTCTAGTTAACATCTACTGTCCTTCAAACAGTCTTGATTAGAAACAATTCCTGCAGCAGAAATATATTTTTAGAAATGCTGAAGACAGCAGGTGCTTGTTACTCAAATTAATTCTGTCATTTTTTGAAGACTAACAGTGGCTACAGAAGTAGACATTTCCCTAGAGGTGTCCTTGGAGAACAAACACTTAAACATAAAATCTTCATTTGGTGTCTACATGCTACTCTCAACATTAACAGGAGCTATAGGCAGTTCAAATGCACAGCCTTAGTCTTACTGGCCACATGATACTAATTACAAATTCTTGGGTTTCCCAGTAGTGTTGGTCACTATATCACCATTAGTTGTGTATCAGGAGAAACAATGTCTTTATAATAATCTGACATCTGCAGTGTCTGAAACTCTACCTTTTTATTAAAGGCAGGACTTCATAGAGAAGTGGCACATCCCAGATTCCTGCTGTCTTGGATCATGAATTATCTTTGTGGTTTCCATTATTTCTAAAGTTACTCATCCATTATAAAAAATTTTTATGACCCTAAAGTGAATGCGTTGCTGAATCAGCCTCCCATTCCTATGCTACTTGATCTGTGCTCAGGGTGATGGATGGTGTCCTTAGAACCCACCAAATGAACTGCAGCCCTGTTATTATTCTCCATCCCTCACATTAATAAGACAATTCTTCAAGATGAGTATCAGACAAGCATCTTCTACATGTGCATGTATTTCTTTAAGCAGCAATATGGTCTGTGCTCACCTGATCTTGCTCTGGACAAATGATCATCATTACTAAACACTCCTTTCTACTAGTTTTGGAAGAAGCAGATTTGCATCAGGTGTAACTGAGCTGTATAATGAGAGTGGGATGGTGCCATTGGCCCAGTGGTCACTTCTCCAACACCTTACAGCTAGTCATCTGCAACATTCTCAACATCATCGAGCATTCTCAATGTTAGCAATCATGCCTCTGTAACAAAATACAACTGATATTAAACCAAATTACTCTTTTAAGGGAGAGAGAGGGAGAAGGAAAAAAAAAGTTTCACTGTGACTAAGCCAGAAAAAAAGCATATATTTATTATTAATTTCAGTGAAAATGAAGTCTTAACAGAGTCTCCCCAGGATCTTGCTGATTAGATGACTGCTTCTCCTTTTAAAGTTCTCACATTGCCAAAGTTTCTCCCTGTCTCCTTTTCCTACTTTTGGGGGAAGACTGTTAAAAATACCTAAGTGATGGGTGAATTATGCAAGAAATCTGAAGGAGACCTGTTTTACAGAGTCTCATTTAAACATTACAATCAACAAGTGTCATTTCCTTTCTGTCTTCTGTCTTTCATTTTGGTAAGGTATTTGTAACCATGCAGGGAAAGTTGTCAATTATTCCCCATTTTTGGCTGGGTAGAATTTTTTTTTCCATGGGCCAATAACTGTTTTTTACAATAATTCATCAGCTAATTAATGGGCCATAACTTTTTTCTGCAGTAAATGTTTTTATATCAACCTTACTCCCTACATTTATTAAATTTGTTAAATTTCCTGCAGGTTCCCATAAGCAAAAGAAATGTCCCAAATATTGATTAGACTCATAAGGGTTCACTGCCTCTACTTTATCTTCCCTCTGGCCTCTCCATGAAAAATTATTATACCAGTCTGTTACGACCTGGTCTGATTGTCAGGCTCGGGGAAGGTTCTTAATGATCCCAAGGGCGAAATTAAGACACAAACGAGGTCATATGCCACCAATCAGATGTTTTATTAGGTAAATATAAAAGAGTAAAGCAATAGGAAAGGCAGGAAATATTAGGAGGAAGTTAAGCAAGCATTCAGAGAGATAAGCAACGGATAGTCACCACCATGGATCCAGCAGCGTCCCGTTGGTCCACAGTCTTCAGTCCTTCGGTGGTGGGTGTGATGATTGCAGCGCTGGGCAGCACTGGGGATTCTCCACCATAAGTGCTCCTTCCGGAGTCAATGAACTTTTAGAGACTATGTACTATACAATCATGCATATAATAGGATTTCCAAGAATTGCTATGCATAAACATGAGATTTCCATGAACTTATTAACATATGCAAATATCTGATTCGCATGTGCAGTCATCTCTTGTGGTGGTCTTTGGGGGTCTTCAGATGAAGGCTCGTAGTCTTCCTCACTGTGTTCGCTGATTGACCTTTGCTTCTGCGCAAACTCAGTCCTAGGGTCACGTAGACATTGTCCTTCAAGACTGTTGTTGCCATTCTCCTGTTTCTTCCAAGGCCGAGTTGTCTGTAACGAGATTATCCCGGAGCCCCCCTTATCTTATAACTGTTCTTCTAGCTACTCCCTAAATCACATCAGGCCGCCCTTAAGTCTAACAAGGTATTCACAACATCCTTAAATCACAACAGGGTGTTTTCTGGTCTAATTGAGTGACTAAGGTATTTACAACATCTCTCTTGCTCTTGTGGTTTTTAACCCTTTCAGGTGGCCACACTCAGGCTTTGTTGTGCCGTCTTTTATCTGGTGTTGGAGAGGGAGTTTGCCCTCTCGGTTCGGTCTGGTTACCCAGGGCAACATCCTGATGAGCCAGAGAATGGCCTGCTGCTTCAGCAAGTTTGCACATTCCCTTGCAAGCTAGTGGTCAGCCAGTTTGCACAAATTTCCTTGCAAGCTGGTGGCATTGGTTAAGTCAAAGCATGGTCTGCCCTCGGGTCTTCCCAGACAAAAGAGTGGTCTGCTGTCTGGTCTTATCAGATAAACACACACAAGCAAGCTTTGAGACAATTGTTGTTAACACTTCAGTCTCTTACACAGTCCAAGGAAACAAAATGGGAAGAAAGCATAATTTGTATGATAAGGCTGTAAAAATATTACTGAAGCTATCAATCATTATCACATAAAGCAGTCACTTGGGCCTGAAGAATAGCAGCACTTTAATTTCAGCTACACCATTTTCCCTTCTTCTCATGTGGTTTCTGCAATGGGTAAAGTCTTCCATAAGATTATGTGAGGCACTAATTGCTGGACCTTGAAATAATTCCTTCAAGGTGAAAGCATACTTCAGTCTTTTCCCACCGATGGCAACATCAAAATAAAGAGATCCATCTGGACTAAGACCTGTACCTGTTCTTGTACCCAGCTTGACATACTGGGTCATATAAATGCTCCCATCATGCAGAGGATAAATACAAGTGGGGCTGGAGCCCACTGTCTCGTCTTGATCCTGACAACACAGATTGAAAGACTAGGGCCAGTGGATTTCTTTTACTCATAGCAAACCTCTACAAACACATCCCCTCACAACGCTGGACTAACACATCATTCAGGATGTAGGCCCATTTGCTTCTGCTCTGTTACATGATTTTGACTGCTTCAGCAGGAACAATGGATTAAGAGCCTCCTGTTTGCACCAGACTCCCTGTCCCAAGTCAGATATCCCATGTGCCTTTGCCTGTAGGACTCCATTAACCCTTATTTATCATACAGAATGGCAGGCCAGAAAACATATTAATTTTTTACAGCTACTGCTCTATGCTTTGAGTAGAAGTGCAGTGTAGAGCTTTATTTTTTGCAGCATAAAACTTCTGCACTCTATGCAACTGCTGTCCATGCTTCTGCAGTGCTCCTATACATTTCAGGCAAAGAATTAAAAATATTTTTTGTAGTTGGGTTAGCACTAGCAAACCCACTGCAGCTCTAAAGCCAAAACACTCCTTATTTTACCTAAGATACACCAACACTACAGTTCAGGATCTAGTTCCAAGGATTTTAGCACAGAAAGACAATTTAGCACATTCACATTGGAAAAGTAGGCAGCTGAAGCAATCTTTTGCTGACAATCAAACTAGAAGTAGACTGCTCTTGCTATCTGCACATCTAAACATCTACCAAAGTGTAATACTTAGCATAAAGAGTGCTTTACAGGATGCAGAATCTATGCGAGAACGGTCGCTGGAGTTGTAACCCTGAAGCCCCAGTTCACAGCAGACACCAAGGATAACCAGTGGACAATTTGAAGAGAACCTTCACACATTGCATGGAAGCATCAGAAAAGCACCTTTTTGTTAGTTAAATGTGATACCTTATAGTGCCATAACCATTTGCTAAGTAAGTTCATCACCACAGTGGGCTTTCGCTGTCAGTGAAGAAAGATTATTCTGGTTAGTTTGGTTTTGTCTTTAAAGATACATGCCTAGTTCCTTACAAAACAATCAACTAATCAAATGAACAATCTCCATTCCTCCCTCCACCCCCCAAAATACCCCAAAAACTCAAACAAACAACTCCAATCCTCAAAAAACCCAAGCCCCCATCTTGGAAAGAATGAAAAAAGTGTAGTTACTTTGTTCCTCACATTATCAGCACTGTTGAGAAATACAGTCAGTAGACAAGGTGGTTGTTAAGTCCCGGTCTGATTGTCAGGCTCGGGGAAGGTTCTTAATGATCCCAAGGGCGAAATTAAGACACAAACGAGGCCATATGCTGCCAATCAGATGTTTTATTGGGTAAATATAAGAGAGTAAAGCGATAGGAAAGGCAGGAAATATTAGGAGGGAATTGAGCAAGCGTTCAGAGAGATAAGCAAAGGATAGTCACCACCATGGATCCAGCAGCGTCCCGTTGGTCCACAGTCTTCAGTTCTTCAGTGGTGGATGGCCACACCCAGGCTTCGTTGTGCCGTCTTTTATCCAGTGTTGGAGAGGGAGTTTGCCCCCTCGGTTTGGCTTGGTTTCCCAGGGCAACATCACGTACGCCACGCATGCACACCCAACCACACAATATGCATTGCTGGTGGGCAAGTGGCCTGGTCCGGATACCACTTGGTGTCCTGTTTTTGGTGGTGTTTTTGGTGGTGCCTGATAAGCCAAAGAATGGCCTGCTGCTTCAGCAAGTTCACACATTCCCTTGCAAGCTAGTGGTACCTGATAAGCCAAACAATGGCCTGTTGCTTCAGCAAGTTTGCACAAATTTCCTTGCAAGCTGGTGGCTGCCCTCGGGTCTTCCCAGACAAAAGAGTGGTCTGCTGTCTGTTCTTATCAGATAAACACACACAAGCAAGCTTTGAGACAATTGTTCTTAACACTTCAGTCTCTTACAGTGGTATAACAATAATATACTCATAATAATAATACTCATTATCCTTTCAACAGCACCCAAAATGCATTGTGTGCTTAATATTCTGTTCAGATTTTCTGTAGGAGCCGTGGGTGGCTCAGCGACCTCAGCACTTTGACCCCTCTTTGCTCCATACATTAAACAATAAGACTGCCTTTAAGGCATGTGTTACAAAACTGGGCTCATAGCCCTCATCAAATAAGATCTGACTTGTTAGGCAGCACGCCACAAATTCATGTGTACAAAATGAGAAATATCTGGGACCTGAGTCCTGCCTCACGATGACATCAAAACACTGGGATGGAAAGGTGGAATACAATGAGGGGTTATGTTATTTCATGTAACATTCACAACCCTAGCAATTATGCTGTAAAATACTATCACTTTTCTGGTACCGGAAGAAATTACATTAGCAAGGGTGTTAGCAGATAGTGTTACAAAGCTAGGAAGTGTTCTTAACATATTTTGTAGACAAAGAATTTGTCTTTTAGTCATGAAGTAATTTGCTGTACATAAACATATCACGTGTGAAAGCCATCCTGATATCCAGTGAGGAAGCCATTTAACCACCTGTGAAAAAGAAATAAAGTGGCCATTTTCTGTTACTTAACCAGGTATTTGCTGTGAATATTAATATGAAGCAGGAGCATATAGAGCTACAAGAAAGTTTCAATAGGTTTTTGTTTGAACAGTGAACAAGGGAGGGTGAGGGACATACATTTTGGTACTGATCCAAAAAATGAAATACATAATTCAAATCTGGATGCATTTTTAAAGCATATTTGTAATACTTACACAGCAAATTGCCAAGTTCCATCCTAAGCACCAAAATTTTAATTCAAATCTCTTCTTGTAGAAATGTGTTTATCAGAGAGATTATTTTGTTCTAAGCCACATGAAGTAAATATGGCAAGCAAATTACTGCAAGTCTATGGTTACTACTTATATTAAGATTAAACTTTGCAAGTGAAACTTATCTCTTCAGCACATGAAGCTAATGCCATCTTCCAGGAGACAGGTTGCATCAAGCTCTACGATTTTCTGCACAACAGAAAGCTTCTGTGATCTGCTTTCATTTACTGCTAGGTACCTAGTTGGTTTGAGAGTAGAGCTGAGCCCAGTAATTTCAACACACTTTTTACAGAGTCACCTTCTATATCAACGGAGAGCACATATTGTGTATCCTCTAATATTTCTGCATATCCAGCTGAGACTTTTAGGTTTATTTAGAAATTCAGAAGTTTTTATCTTGCTGGCAAGTTTTGTGCGTGTATGTGTATGGGAAGGTGGGCGAATTGGAATCCAGTATAAAACAGTATGGCTTTAACACTGATGCTTTTAGCTACATTGCTTTGTCTCTTCTGTTCATAAACAATGCAATAAAAAGATACTGCTTTGTCAACAGAAAATAATTACATTTTTTATAGCAGCTTTTTTCGTGTTTCCAGTTTTCACACTAACCCCAGGATTCTAATTTATTATCTGCCTCAAAGCAATTCCCGTCTGAATGTATTTTTCTTAATACTACTCCCCCCTTGCAGCAAGGTTTTAGAGCTGAGCATTAGTCACACCCAAGTTTCCTCAGCATTAAGTCAGAATACCAGGCCTCAAGCTTAACTATAACACGCAAAATTCAGAATAAAAAATGTAAAAAAAAAAAAGTGTACAGAAATCCCAAATTAGTGCTCATTTTGTCAATACATCCAATGGCTAGGAAAACAGACTTCCCACCTACCTCAGACTCTTCACAGTAAATTTTAAGTTTTTCAAAAAAGTTCACAAACCTAAAGTGTTGCTGGTCAATAAATAGAATAATTCACTTCCACTATTAATACAGCCACTCATGAAGCTGCAATTTGGTTACTTCTGTAGCACTTTCCAGTTATTTTACACAGGTTTTTTTACTAATACAGGAGATATCATTCACACCTTTTGTTTCTTTTGGTAATGTCTCAGCCTCAAGAGAATGTGTGAGGAGAAGACGACTGTGACCTGAATACAGCACAGGAGTTTTCAAGTCAGACGACTGTGGATTCCCCCATCTTGCTGGACACAGTCTCTGTTGCAGTTGACAACCCAGCGACCAACCTTCACTGCAGCACATGAGAGCCAGGAGGTCCCTTGTAGATTCCCTCACCATTATCAGCACATCTAGTCTGAGGCACAAGTCGTTTTATAAAAACATTCCTGTTTCCAAATCAGCAGCTTCCAAAAAACCGCCTGTGTGAGCTTAAGTTATCATCTGCTCCTGGTCTATAAGGTCTGAAGGGCTCCAATGCAGAGGATGGCTCATACTCTGAAGTAAGAAAATTAGCCTTCATCTCAAAAAACCTTCCTCCCTGTTCTCCAGTTATTACCATTTATGATATATCAGCACCCAGAAAACCCAAGCAAGCCAAAATACTTTACAAAAGACAAAAAAGAAAAAAGAAAGTAGTTTTTGTATTGAGAACTCAGAGTTCAAACACACAAGAGATCATACCAGCTTTCTTTTTCAGCTCAAAAGGACACGAAAAGTGATCAATCTGCCAGAAACCACAAACAAAACCTTGATCTAGAGAGATACAAACACAAGCCTGCACTCTGGTGTGTGAGATATAGTGTCTCACACACACGAACAAACATGCATTTGTAACATAGCAGTTAATGAATGGGCATCATCTGTCTTAAGGAAAAGACCCAAATCTGCTCATTATTCTCAGTCATGCATTTTCACCCTTAAAATCTATCTTGAAAAGAGGTCAGAAAAGAAGGAAGTTCCCAGACTCAATTCAGCATTTCACGCACTATTCCTGAATTATTTATAAGTGAGGGTTAGAAACCCAGAAGGAGCTTAACCAACTTGTGTTTCCTTACAGAGAAACCTCATCACAGCAGCAGTTCTGCAGGATTCAGCAGTTACTTTCAGAGGTCACAGCTGCATGCAGAGCGCACATTGTTCCCGCAAACTGTTTTGCTAGTCTGTGGAGTCAGAAATCCCTGATGTAATTTATAATCTTCATCTGTTTCCCTCATCTGATATTGTTAAAATAAGGATGCATTTCCCTTGTAGCATTGTCATTCCTATAGACACCTTCATAAGAGATATCATTATGGCTTCAACTAATACACAAAAAGTTTAAGAGTAAAAGAAAATGCATCCTGAGCTCATAAAAACAGAGACAGGGAGACTGGGTTTCTTATTTGATTTAAAATCCAGGAGTAGTTTTACAGGGTGAGAGAGATGAAAACCCTCAATAAAGGTAATATCCTGTGGTCTGGAATATATCTTCCTAAAACAGAGGTTGATTTAATGAGCTGAATGAAGGGGAGAAAAGGGGAAAAGAGAGGAAGAGGGCAAAATCTCCAGATATTTTTACATTTCTATTTCATAGGTACATTTGGTCATATTTTGCTTGATCTAATATCTGCAACAATCAGCAACTGCCATGTCCCGTGGTGGCCCTCAGGGCTGAGGAGGAACAGGTCTTGTCATTTAAGCTGTCCTGGAAAACAATAGACTACTTTTTATGGGTGTCCTTTTGCAATGGTGTGTGTTTCCATGGTGCTAAGTGAGCCATGAGGTAGGTCTGCAGAGGGAATGAGCACCTCTGTGCCTCACCACCACTCTGCACTGCTCCTGGATTTGTGCTGGGCAATCAGGACCCCATGAAGAGGAAGGAATTGGGGTGACGCTCACACATGGCACAGCTCTCCAAATGTAAGAACTCTAGACTCTGGAGGTGTCAGAGCTATTTTTGTTTTGCTCTTAGCTCTAATAACACATGGACTCAGTGAAGCAGGATTTGTTCCTTTGGATGAAGAACAAGATACTAGTTAGTCAAGGTTGGAAAAAAATCAGTGCTGAGGAGTAGGCTCCTTTTGCTACCACACAGGCTCAGCTCCTGGAGTTACTCTGAGTGCAGGGTCTGATGGGCCAAGCAGAGGAGATCAGCTGAAACCATGACAGGAGCAGTCTTTTCCACAATTTTCTCCACACAGCAGGCTGCATGAACTCTGCCTGATGGTGACTGGATCAGCGCAGCAGACAGATCCCAAGGGTGGTGACTGTGGAAGGAGGTCTGCAAATAGGTGAGCAATTTATTTATGAGAGTAAAATATAAAAGTAATTTCTCTTCCTTACTGTTGCTGATGCTTATACATATCAGCTTCTACAGAGGGGAAAGTCCATTTGCTCATCTTCTTATCCTTCGTTTGCTTCTGGGACCTTCTGGTTTAGAAAAAGCCAACCCATTCAGGATAGTGGCAGAGGACCACAGACCTAGACATACAGATACATCTGACACAGCTGCTTTTTTATAGTATTTTGCTTTCCTCATTCAGATATCAAGCAGCCAAAGTTCAGGGCTAGTAAAGGCTGGTTGGATGATATAAAATCTTACAGCTTATAAGTCAACATCATAAAGTAACAGCAAAAGTTTCCCTCTTCCACCTAAGTTGTTTTGTATGCCTCTGGCAGCTGGTCTTTCTGGAAGGGATGCAAGATTTCATGATAAAAATCCTAAAGCATGTGAACTTGAGAATCTCTTGTGTATTTGCATAAAGAAGCAATACAGAAAAGTTTAAAGGGTGGAGGAAAGAGAGGTAACAGGCTCTACTCTACTTTCATTTTAAAGTAATGAGAAAGGATGACCTGCAATAGATTGAAAGGACAAATCATTGACAGCAGCAGGAAAGGAAACAACCAGATCAACTTTTTTTATGCTGCATAGTTAACAACCATGTAAAACTTCAGCCTTCTGGATAAGGGAGCCCACAAACTTTCTACAGTAGAGAGAAATTAAGTATTGCAATGAGGAACATGGAGAAAGGTGGAGAAGATGCAGAATCATGGGCTTTTTCTTTAAGCCTCTTGAGTCATATATTCCCCTAAACCAGCCAGGGCAATACATAGGACCACAATGGCAAATAAATTTCTTTTGATGCTGCTGGTTTCAGAAGAAGTGGTTCTAGCACACCCTGGAGCCAAATAAGTATATTTGGTTCTTCTCTGTCTCCTAGTGAGTAAATTGTATGAGGCAGGTATATTTGTGTGACACTGTAGTAAGTGAAAGCCAAGCTTTTATGCACAGACATATTTTTGTAACCCCCTGGGCCTGATTCAGATTGATTCACACATTACACACTTTTCCCTTTGAAAAGCAGCTGCAAGAAATTTCCCATTTTAAATAGAGAGATAGAAATAACTCCAGCATATATGGACAGCAGAAAGGAATTACTCCTCTCTCCCACCTGAGACCTGACCATTTGAAGCAGTAAATATTAATCACATCAGTATACTGAGGAATATTTCTGCAACTCAGATTAAAAGTCAAGTCAGCTCCCAATATAATGAGTTCCCTGGTTATGCATGGACTTTCTGACTAATACACTTAGAGCAACTGAAAACAGAACCCATTGTATTTACTTACTGTAATGCCACCTATGCTTCACAATTCAAAAGAACCAGCCAAGAGATTTTTCACTGTGGAGTACCAGTTGTGTACTTATGATCTCTGCAGAAAGAGAGGACAAATGGTAAAGAGTGATGGTTGCCTTTGCAATATCTTGGCCTGTCCAGCCCATTCTTTCACCTCAGTGCATGGTCCCATGGATTCCCACAGCAGCCTCTGTATGCAGGTCTGATAGATAGACTGCTGGTTCATTTCCATAAAAGAAATAATTGAACAAATCTCTGTAACTTTATTTTCCTATATTCTTTCTATTTGAAAAAATAAATACCTGGTGTAGAGAAGGAAATTGTAAGGACCAGAATGGAACTGGTAACCCATACCAGAAGCTCTTTAGTAATAGTAAAAGCATTTTTTTTTCCCTAATGCTAACAGACTTAGCAATCATCAGTACATAAAGCACTGAGCAGATAAAATGAGTTGCATGGGCATTCTGTTAAATGCACGAGAAGAGTCCCACATTTTTAGAGTCCCTTTCAGTCCTCCACTATCTCCTATTTCTTCCCCTTGACATATGTAAATTACCAAAAGAAGCAACTGAGAGGCAGTGTGGACTACAAGATGGAGCATGGTCCCGAGGATGAAGATCAGTCTTCTATTGCTGATTTTATTTATGGTCTTTTTTTTTTAACCTTAGAAAAGTTATGGTATTTCTTTGACTAGTTACCTTCATCTCAAAACTGGGAATAACTTCTTGTCTTCTGGTGGAGCTCATTGATTTCAGTGGAATAAGCACTAACGACAACTTGGCACAGACACATTCTGTAAGGAACTAAACTTCCTTAGAGAAACAGTTGGACAATAAGGGTGTTTTATTATGATTGTCCCATCAATATTTTCAGTCCTTGAAATATCACCATGATATTAAAATGCCTTTCTGGAAGAGGGAGTTAAAGGCCACAAGAGGACCGAAGAGCTGCAGTATACTCTGCTTTCACCATTCCTGAAACTTATTGTCATGGGAAAAGTAATATTTTCTGTCCCTTCTTTCAATGCTTTTTGGCTCCTACAAAGGGGTGGGGGTCATTAAAACATGGAGGATACAGAGGCATAGAGCTTTCTGTATTAGATACCCATGCGCAACATCTAACTACACTGCTATCACTACACAGACAGACATGCTATTTAAAACAGCTTAGATTAGTTTCTCGAAATATTGCCAGCTTGCCTCTCCTTTCCTTCTTTGTTTCAGCCGTGTTTTATTTTATGTTATTTTTCTCTCAACAGTTAGACACATGTAAGCCTTTCTGAGCAGTAAAACTGTTCTACTACATAATTAGAAATGTAGATATCAAACCTCCTGAAGGGAGGGGAGGGGACGGGAGAGAAAAGTGTATTCCTACTGCTGTTAGGAATAAAAGGAAACAACATCAAACCCATTACAAATAATTCATATTGCCCAAGAGACCTTATCACAAGTTTTATACCACAATGGCTTCTGCTATTTTTTCAAACAGTGAGAAAATGTTTCTGTGACCTGAATCAAAGGAATGAAGTTGAGGTGGTGGAGTCATCTCTACCCAGTGTAGGTGGGAAGCTCAGTTCAGTCTCTCTTCCTTAATTAATAGTGTCATCACTTTGTTTGGAGGCATTAGGTGGCTTCACCTGTCTAAACGGAATTCAACAGACAAAGAGCTTAGAAGCTTTGGGTGATGTCTTCTCCTTCAGCATCAGAGACAGGTTTCTGAATAGAAAGTCAAAGAGCTGCAGCTAAATCTGGTGGGGACTGCTGAGCCATCTCAACAGAAAAACAATAGTTTTTTACCCTATGGGCAGAACTGTTCCTTTAGTCAGCAAAAGGAAAAAGAAACATAATCTGCCAACTGTTGTGCTCTCTTACTTCCCTCTTCCTCTTAAGAAGACTGAATTGCAGCACTGGACACTGACCTCTGCAATGTACTCCCAAATACAGAGTGTTGCTTTGTTCAGAGCTCCAGACAAATGGTTTTTTACGTAGCCAGTGCCTCAAACAGGTTGCTTCTTTGGGGAGCTGTAGGATGATTTGGTTGGCATTAGTGTATCTCTGATGTTTGCTTTCCCTCACACCTTGAAGGTAAGAGACAGATCCCAGCAAGGTGCCTGTCAGCTCCATTTCAGACATTTGATGGGACCTTTTTTTGGGCGGTGGGGTGGAGGGGGAAAAGGGAAGGAAGATGGAGAAGGAGGAAGACTGCCCTCCTGGGCACATAACATCACTCCCATCCAGACCATCTCAAAATTATTTGTCTAGAAGTCCTTTTTGTTACAAACCAAATCAAAAATAGATAATAGGATGTGTGAACATGCTCTGCAAAAGGTTTTGAGGCACACACAACTTCAGTCAGAGCAGAACAGAAGTTTATTTCTGCAATATTATCACAAAAGAATAATAATGAGAGCCAATCTCTTAAATGGCAAAATAAACAAAGCATTCTTCCAGCCAGAAGTCATCAAAGTCAATGCAGAAGCCAAGAGGGTCTTCAGCTTCTTTCACTGACCTGAAACTGGATGAGGTTTCTGGAACACAAACTGGAGTGTATTTGAATATGTAGCTTTCATAATGTTTGTCTTCCTGTTTGCCCATAGGACCCCTGCTGAAGAAGGTTTTTTTTGGCAGACGTAATGCTAACTGGACACCTTCTACAGAGAATTAAGCAGACCATGAAGTGCTTCTTAAGATGGAATTTATTTGAATATATTTAGTTGAGTATCTTCTCTGTATAGCTGAATCTGTGCTGGTTGTTCTCCACCTGTTGCCAAGGGGAATGCAACCATCTTCATGCCCTGACTATCCACAAGGGAAAGCTTGCGGAGCACAGGAGAGAAGGACAGAAATTGCCATCTTCTTTCACATGTAAGCAAAACCCACTGGTAAAATGCCAGGGGCTGGACTCTCCACTAGTAGATGCAGTATGTACTGAAAGCAAGATGATCTTTGCTGCTTCAAGCCACGTCACCATCATGTGCATCTCTTCCTGCAAACATCCGCAGTACAAAAAGAACTGTGGAGCTGTTTGTGTGACTAGCAGCTCAGACTGAAGAAGATGCCAATGGTTTGGAGAAAACTTGGCAACACCAAATTCCAAGCATTTAGTAGAAATTTATTTCATTAAAAGCTTTTAAAAAAAAAAAAAAAACATAAGCAAGGAAGAATCAGAATATACATTAGCCAACAGTCTTGGGCATTCACTTTATGAGATACAGGTGCATACACATAATCTAAATATGCTGTTGAAAAGCCTAGCAACTGTGCTAGTAACCATATCAAAGGCCATATGTGTATTTTTACAAGATGTTAGCAGATTTTTGCTGCAGCCCATTGCCAGGTGGGAATATTTTTTTTTCCCCTATCTCCAATAGATTTCTTTATCATAAAGAAACAGTTTGCCCCCTAACTGTGGCAGTGTGCTCCCCTTGGCCCTGCCCTGCCCTTTTCCCATAATCCTGCTTAAGCAATAACCACCAGTGGCAGTCATGATGGATGTGTCTGGTTGTGAGGGATGTATCCAGCTCAAAGTGATTTGGGGGAGACAGATAACAACACAACAGCCAAGGGCTAATTTACAGCAATGCATCCACTTAACCACAGTGCTGGTCAGTGTCCAGCTCAAGCTAAATTTGGAAGAAACTAACATCTGCAGTCGGTATGTAAATATGACTATGAGTTAATCATCTTACGCCCATAAATAGTGAGCAGCCCAAGAGCCCTTTGAGCTCTCCTGCATGGCAGCAGGCTGCACGCCGGGATCTTCCCTTGAGTAGGGATGCCTCTCAAGGTTACTCCTTGACGTTGAGAGATTCCTTGCCGCAACAGATCCTCAGTAAGTGACTAATAGCATGCTAAACTTTGAAATCTTAGCTAAGTGACATAAAGGACTGATTGTGCATATATAATCCTTTAGACATAAACCATTGACCAAGTCTGGGACTAGGACTGGATCCAGCCACACCTAGACTCCTCTCTGAGAAGCAGTTTAGAAAGCAAGGGGGTCCTTTCTGAACCTCGTGACTCAACAGGAGGGTCTCCCTGAGAGATCTGTCTGACCCTCTCCTCTATGCAGTAAATACTCAAGTGTATTTTGCCATCGAATCTTGTTAAACCACTGCCACATTTACCATTGAACTTTGTTGACTCACTGTTTTATATCAATAAAGTATATCTTTGCTTCTCTCTTACTCCATACGTGACACTAACCCTGGTGCAAACCACAAAGGTTTTACTCTGGCATCTTGTTTTTCTTCCTCTGTGGCAAGCCATTTAAGAAGTTAAATTTTTTTCAAGGGGGTGACCAGCTAGAGGAGTTCCAGCCACATGACAAGCAAAATGGAGGAAGTGCAAGAATATCCCAGGTTAGAAAAAAGGGGGAACACAACAACATCAAATCACAAAGCAAACAGTATTTTCTACACCATACTACCTGCTGTTCCTCCTTCCCCACAAAATGGCTGTAGCAGTCCATAGATAAAGGCCTGAGCCATGATCAAGGCTTCTTTCCACCACTCCCTGGACAAGTAAATCCACCTAACAAACCACCAGCTGAGTCACAATCTTTCCACCGGTGTTTTTCTTTCCATACCCAACATGTGCTTTTCTGTGGCATGGCAAGCCTGTCTAAGGACCCAGCAGCTTCTCAGCACTTCCCAGGCTGAAACGGAGTTAATATTTGTGACATTATTGAGTATTAGACAGCTACTGGGTCTTGTTTTGGCTAGGGGAATGAATGCTACTACTGTCCCGCTGTTGTCCCAAAACCTTGGGTCTGTTACCCCATGAGCGTCACCCAATTCACACACAGAGTCAAGGTATTTTCCTTTATTATGTAAATGTGCAGATACGGGTCCATGGTACAAACCAGCACACTGTTGATGTAAACTAACAGTTATTTATACACAAGATTTTAACTTATTTAATAATCAAATATGTATTCATTGTTACTCTGTTAAATGATTATTTAAAATTCTTTGCCTACCATGTAAATTACTACACATGCTCACTATGATTTTCAAGACCTTTACTTCCTTAACCTTTTGGATTGGTGGTTTTCTTGAGTGGGTGGTCTTTGAGCCAGTGGTCATGATCTCCCTCTGCCAGAATTATCTTACCCCTAGTTTCAGTTAAATTTGGCAACACTAAGCAGTCCTTCATGACCCATTAATGAAGGAGACTATCATTCACTTTGGGGTTTTTGTTCTAAGACAGATATCCTGTTTCATGATGTCATAGTGTTGCTTGGGTAAAAATGAGCTAAGTTAATCTTTATCAATATCACTGCTTCTTTTCTGAAAAGAAAAACCTGTATTTCATTTAATATGGAGCATATATCAGGTTATATACGAGAGCTATGCAGGTTGCATATATGTGCATTTGTGCCTTTTAACACCTGACTGCCAGCTCAGTGGGAATACTCTGCAGAAGGTGTAAACCATCACCCTCTTATTCTTCTTCTCCAAGGGAAGAAGAAACACAAGGGCCAGAAGCCCAGCAAGACTTGTGAAATGACAAAAACATTAGAACCAGGATCAAAGAACGGCAAATAACCAGACATTAGAGTGACAGAAATCCCCCTGTCATCTTCTGAGAAGAAGAAAAGTGCCAAACCCTTGGTGTTCACAGACCCAGAGAAACAAGGTACACAGCAAAACTACAACTGGTGCTGTAATATGCATCATTCTATTTCAACAGCAGAATTTCTTATTTTTTAACGGTTATTTATGTGTACTTGTAATGGAAATTACGAGATTTAGAATTATTTATATCTTGCACTTGGGTGAATTAGGAAAATTCTAATCTGTATTCACAGGTGAACTTCACCTATTATCTTAGGACTCAAAAACCCGATTTCATGCTTTTTTCCTAAAACGAGTTCCAAGTCTGTGTTAAAACACACAGTGAAGTTAGAATTCAACCTATGTCAGCTGACTGGCAGACACTATCCATGTTCGATCTCTCACAGACTAAGGCTTAAATAGGTAAACTTAAAAGAGATTTTTCTTCAGCTTTGTGAGATCTAGCATCTGGATTCTGCAGGTCCACCCCACCTTCATGAAGAAGTTCAACCGGGATTTGATTGAAAGAAAAATAAAAGTTGTTAAGACACTCTCCATTCATTTTCTTTACAAGTAGGAGTTCATGCTGAAAGAAAAAAAAAAAAAATGTTGTCCTTGGAAAACTAAACCAAAATAAAAATGTTTATCATGGGAGCACATCAGAACACCAGATGGGCATAAATGCTCATTCAACCATCTCTCGGGGTTTGGGAATGGACCATTAAAGAGCAATTGGTGGCTCATAGAACATGTGGAAACAATCCTGTTTAGAAATAGTTCTACTTATGCATTACACATGCTTTGCATTTCTTTCCCCTTGTACTTTATTACTAAGGATGTATGAATGAAAACAGTTTTTAAAGAGCTCATCTGTGCTTCTTCTGCTTGTTTACAACCCCAAGTCTTCTATTTAATATGGTGTTACTGGCTGTAGCAGAAAAGAATGTTGTAGAAAACAAAGGCAGTTTAATTTCTTATGGGAAAAGGAAGCATGCCAAAAGAATGGACAGATTCCATAATAAAGAAATGCAGAAAAGATATTTTTCTTATATTCGAAAGACATATAACAGTGAAATTCAAAACTCAGCCATAGCCCCTGCTGAGAAAAGCACATAAGCACATGCTCAACTTCCAAGTGATTGCTTATGTCCGTTGAACTCAGCAGGGTATGAATATGTATCTGAAGCTCTTCAGCTGGTTAAATCACTGCTTAACAGGGTAAACCACTGAATCAGGGTCTAAGAAAATTATTCTTAAGCTATGTACATCTGATTTCAGACACTAGTACTCTGCAGAAGTGCGTAGGGGGGATATTTTTCTAAAATCTGATTCCATAATATTAGCCTGAGATTTATTGTTTTATAATAAATTAATTAGAAGTCCTTTACAAAATCGTTTTCTGAAATACAGTATCAATATGACCCAGAGGCTTCAGGCTTGAAATGTGCTACAGGAGGAAAAAAAACAGTTCCCACAGAGATTCACTGCTCCTATATGTTTCCTTCAGTAAGAACGAGTAAGAATAAGAAGGATATTGTGGAAAGTGCTGTCCAAGAATGTATCGTCACTTGTGGCTCCTGGAAAACAGGCATCAATAATTCTTACCCTTCAATACTCTTAAAATATTTTTCATCAATTTCTCCTCTCACCTAATTGTGGCAGTTGAAAGTTTCATTTTACTACAAGGTAGTCTTTGCAGCTGTATTAGTTGCATTTTGTGCAATAGATGGTGTCTTTCTTTTATGATGTAGGATACCTCTCTGTTCAAAGATCCAAACTTAGAAAATCAAGCCTGACGCCCATATCATATTATAGTGGTCATTATTTCTGCAGAAATTACCAATTAGTAAAACAGCCTATTCAATATTTATTCTGTGGGATGGATCCCAGCTTCAACCTTAAACCCAGAACTGCCTGAAATTTTTCAAAAAGTCCTAAGAGATCTATATCTGAATTTCATAAAGCTTTTCTCCAGCTATATGGTCTCATTATCACAATCTTTCTAACACAAGCTCAGATGAGAAGTAATTTTGAAATTATTGTTTCTCTTTACTTACTTAGATGCCATTCCTGTGTAAACATTCAACTAGTTTATTTAGAAACTGCCATCACCACCATCATGAAGCTGAAAGACATAACTCAATGCAAATTTCATAACACTGAGTAACTAATTCTGTTCCATAAAAGCGTATTAGAAAATCAGCCAACTGAACTGTGTTGCTCCTAATAGCTATTTAAAAGACAAATGATCAGTTTTAAATGGGAAATCTAATTTTGGTTTAGATTAAACACTGCATTTCAAAAAGAAAACTTCATCTAAATATAATTGGATAAAATTACTCTGAACTGGTGCCAAAATATACTAGTTGAATGCAGCTCATTATGGCTTTGCTTTTCAGCTGGAATAACCATTAAAATTCAAATTTCATGTTCAGGAGATTCTAAAGGGTTTTTTAGTCACTTACAGATGGGTCATACAATCCCAATCCCTATACACATTATCTACTGTTGTCTATGTTGTTTTTTCTGTCATGAGAGAACATGTATCACAGAATCACAGAATCACAGAATCACAGAATGGTCGAGGTTAGAAGGGAACTCTGGAGCCCCTTTGCTCCAACCTCTCTGCTCAAGCAGAAACACCTAAAGGTAGTTGCCCAGGACCATGTCCAGGAGGCTTCTGAATATCTCCAAGGTGGGAGACTCAACAACGTCCCTCATATACATGTATATATGTGTGTCTGTCTGTGTGTGTGTATGTATTTATAGACAAATATGTTGATGCTCCAGAACTTTTAGCCCATAGTTTCTCTCAGTAATTACACTTCAACAGTGAAAGGGGTAATTGTAGCCGCAATTGGCTTAGAGGCAACGTATCAGGAAATGTGGTTCATTGTTGGGAGTATCCAGCACATTCCTCCACAATCCTTTCCCACTTTTATAAATTAAGCAAAATTAGTTGCAGTGTTGGTAATGCTCAGAGAACATGTTAGCTGATCTGAAAGAACAGGAAAGATCAGAGAATTAATTGTGCAGATAAAAGTTTTGCTCCATGACAGGAAGTAGTAAAAGGTGTTGTCTAGACACAGTTCTGACCAAAACCTCCCAGAAACTGATAAAAATCCTGAACTATATCTACTAAAGCCAAGAGCAAAATATCCAAATAAGCCTGTTGAATTACTTTTCATTCAGTGTTTTTCTGAAGTATAAAAGTGTTCCAAAGCTTTCAAAACAAGCTGTAGTAATCCCTCATATTTAAGTTTTCATTATATCTTTTTGTATAGACTTTCCCCTCCAGAAGGAAAAGAGATTAGTACCAACAGCTTGGCAGGAGTGATCCCAGATCACCATCTCAATTTGGACAGGACACTTATAGAATCATAAAGTCATAGAATGTTTTGGGTTGGAAGGTACCATTAAAGGTCATCTAGTCCCTGCAATAAGCAGGGATATCTTCAACTATATCAGGTTGCTCAGAGCCCTGTCCAACTTGGCCCCGAATGTTTCCAAGGAAGGGGCATCTACCACCTCTCTGGGCAACCTGTTCCAGTGTTTCACCACCCTCATCATAAAAAATTTCTTCCTTCTATCTAGTCCAAATCTACCATCTTTTAGTTTAAAACCATTACGCCTTGTCCTATTGTTACAGGCCCTGTTAAAAAGTCTGTCCACAATATTCTTATTCTTATAAGCCCCCTTTAAGTGTTGAAAGGCTGCAATAAGGTCTCCCTGGCACCTTCTCTTCCCGAGGCTAAACAACACCAACTCTCTCAACCTTTCCTCATAGCAGAGGTGTTCCATCCCTCTGATACTTTTCATGGCCCTCCTCTGGATCTGCTCCAACAGGTCCATGTCTTTCTTGTATTGAGGGTATTCAGTACTGCAGGTGGGGTCTCACCAGAGCAGAGGGGCCTAATCACCTCCTTCGGCCTTCTGGTTGCCCTTCTTTTGAAGCAGCCCAGGATAAGATTGGCTTTCTGGGCTGTGAGTGCACATTGCCTGCTCATGTCCAGCTTTTCATCCACCAATACCCCCAGGTCCTTCTCCACAGGGCTGTTTTCAATCCGCTCTTCGCCCAGTCTGTATTGATACTGGGGGTTGCCCTGACCCAGGTGCAGGGCCTTGCACTTGGCCTCGTTGAACTTCATGAGGTTCACATGTGCCCGCTTCTCAAGCTTGTCCAGGTCCCTCTGGATGGCGTCCTGTCCCTCAGGTGTGTCAACCGTACCACTCAGCTTAGTGTCACCTGCAAACTTGCTGAGGGTACACTCGATCCCACTGACAATATTGTTGATGGAGATAACAGCACTAGTCCCAATATGGACCCCTGAGGGATACTACTTGTCGCTGATCTCCATACAGATGTTGAGCCGTTGACCAGTACCCTCTGGATGTGACCATCCAGCCAATTCCTTATCCACCAAACAGTCCATCCATCAAATCTATATCTCTCCAATTTAGAGAGAAGGATATTGTGGGGGACTGTGTCAAAGGTCTTACAGAAGTCCAGATAAACAACATCTGTAGCTCTTGCCTTGTCCACTGATGTAGTCACTCTGTCGTAGAAGGTCAGTACATTGATCAGGCAAGACCTGCCCTTGGTGAAGCCATTTGAAACCTAAGAGGCTGGCCCATACTCAGGAATGATCCTCAGGTGGACACTGACCTCTATGTCCCATGTTGATATTGAGAAGAAGCATAAGAAGGGATCAGAGATCTGGCATTTTGTTCACAAACACACAATATCATCAGCTGTCTTGCAGGACTAATCCAGCAGGCAGGTATTCAGCTCCAACTCATGCTCCAAACCATTCAATACTGTCCGTGACTTTGATGTGTTTTTGCCACACAAAACACATAATTTTATATTTACAGTCCCACAGGAATATTAACAAGACTCTCATTAGTAATTTGTCTGGTTTCGCCTATCCTGGCACCTGGGAGAGAAGACAGAACATAACAAGAATAACAACAAAACCAAATGATTTCACGTCTGAATCTTCCTCTCCCTCTTCTCCAGGAGTAAGGTTGATTTCAGTGCACGGTTGACTCTGTAGTTATAATTGGAATGATGATTCCAGACTAAGTTTTCTTCAAGTTTAGGTTGAAAATCTGCCTGGCATTTTCAACTGAAAATTTTACCTTAGATCTAAAGACTCATTATAGGTCTATGTCCTCTTTAATATGTTTCTATACTATACTTCTAGGAAAAGAAAAGCTAAGAATAATTCTTTTTTACAGGCAAAGCAGAAGACATATGCTTACAACTGAACTCAGCACCGAATTGTTTCAAACATCTATTGGCTCTAAAAACTGTTCTGTTTTTATTAGAAAAATATGCTGCAGATGCCCTTCTCAGGGGCTCTTGGACTACTATCACATAATATGTGGAGACAGAAATGATTAGTCTTTGTGTGCTGTGGTGCGTTATGGCACTATGGGGTCTTCCAGAAGTGGCATACAAAGAATTATGCTGTGAACTTTTAAAAAACAGTTTTGCACTGAAACTGAAGTGATGGCACTAGTTTTCTGAAGAGAGTAAAATATTATTGAGAAAAATATCAGCATATCATTTAAGATGTATTTAACCATCTATTTGCAGATATCCGTCTTAGCCCACCTTCTTTGACTCCCCACATAGTCAATGGAAAAGGATATATCTCTTTAGTGGACAATCCCAAGCAGTTAATGAGGATACTGCCTGGAGTCATATTCTGGAAAAACAGCATCTTGTTCCTTCAGAGATGCCTTGCTCATTTTGGCTACTGCTGTCCAGGCAGGTTCCAATGCTTCTTCCTTCCCATGGAGCCTGAAGGTGGGAGTCATCTGTCCCCAAAGAACCTATACGCAAGCTGGTCGGACAATACAGTTTGGAAAGGGATTTTTCTGATCATATGCAGAATTCTGCTTCAGTGTGAAATAAATTGCACCCAGTCCTCAACTGATTCTGACAGCTAGCTCTCTACTGCCTGTAAGGAGAATGTGTGTAACCATCTGAGATCTATCTGCCCTTTTTGTAGGCAGTCAAATTAGGCAACTGAATCCCTCCCTATGTCTTTTATTATACACTAAGTGATATGACTAATATCTGCCAGTCACAATTCACATTTTAATTTCATCCCCTCTGATGAAGAATATAGGAAAGGAGGGGAGAAAGGAGGAGATACTGTGTTATCAGCACAATGTATTATTTAGACACATAGCATGCATCGCTTTCTAGATTCATGACACAGGAATGCTCACAGCAGTAGAAGTAGAAAAAGCAGATGAGGTGTTTGGAAAATCTGATTCTATATGTTAATTCCTGAGTCTTTTCAACTAAAAGGTCCTTCCCCTGAGTTTATATTCCTTCATCAGCAAAGATTAGCTCATTACTCCACCTAAATAAATAGCAGACTTCAGAAAGAAGTATCAGTGTTAATACCGATATATGTGGTACCTAAGAGGTAAAAATGTTGTATTTCCAGATACGGAAATAACAAACCTGATAATCCTAGAAAGAAACAGGGTACATAGAACAGTGTGACATAAAAACCAGTGAGCTGGAAGACATGAGTTATCATGTCTCTCTTTAAGTCTGGAGGAAATGGTCATTCTCATCATGTCTTTTATGCCTTGTGTTAAATGTATTTAGCTAGAGTTTCTGGCTTCATCCTTCCCCCAGGAATATAAATTAGTGCCACAATGAAACCAAAGCTATAATGTTGCAATGAGATGGAGACTGAGAGGACAGCTTTTCTGGGGCAGTATAATTTTATACCATCATATACTTCTTTTCCAAATCTGATCCTTTATGCTGAGTGCAGATTTCTGCCCTGGTAATTAAAGAACAGCTTCTGGCCTGAACCACTTCCAGTCAAGTTCTGTCAATGACAGAGCTCTGGGTTGATTGCTTAAAATGTAATTTTTGTTTTAGCTGCTCTAAGAAACAAATATACTCTGGAGCACTGTCTAATCCATTGAGCTACCTGATTTTTCATTCTAGTAGCATGCAGAAAAGCTCATTGTATCATGAAGAAAAAAGTCCCTAGTGAACTCTAAACAAAAAGAAAAGATGAGCTTGTTATTTAACTGTCACTTCTTATGTGTGTTGGATAAATCCAAATTTGTGACACTTTAATCAAGACTAGATTGTTTTATATCTGTGAATATTTGAGAGTTTGAGACTCAGTTTTTACCTCCATTGAAATATGTCAGAGGCCAACCAGCCACATTAACAAAGGAGAGCCAGGCATCAGAGAATTAATAACAAGAAAACACAGAGACCATTCCTCAGCTGCTGTTAATCAGCATGGTTCTGCTAGTGTCAACAGAACTGATATAATTCCTGGAAATTGAATCTAAGGAATACAAAACTGTGATCTGGCCCTGATGGTATCAGAAGGAAATCAGCTGTTCTGTTCAGGCTGCAAAAGCAGGAAACATAGACAGAGGTGTTACAGGTTTGTTCTTATTTCCAAAGGAATATGAATTCTAGTGCAGATGAGAAGCCTTCTTGACTCTAACCACATTTATCGATTAGCTACCTATACAGTGATGAAATATGTCCTTTTGTTTGTTCTGAACCTGTTGTGTGTTCATTTTATCTGACATCTCCTGTTTTTTTATTATAGCGAACAATCATTCCCATTCACCTTCCCTCTGGTCCCTCCTCTCCTATCCTACCTCAGCTGATCCTCCTCCAAGCTGAAGAGATTAATCTACTGTTTCCTTGAACAGAAGACATCACCTGACATTCTTTACTACTGTTTTTCATAAATTTTCTAGTTTTTCTATACCTTTTCTGAGAGGGAAGACTAGAACTGGACACATTATTCAATATGTGATTGTACAATAGGAACCAACAACACTTTCCTGTTTTATTCTCATTTTTCCTCCCACTAATTCATTGATGTCTTTCTTTTCGCAGAACTTTGCATTTTGCCACTCTGTTTAAACTCACCCTGTTTGTGGCATTAACAAGGGCCAGTCTTGCACATTTCACCATCTGGATCTGAAGTCACCAGTACAATGCTAAGGCTTTGTCTGAGATTCTGCCTGTGAAGCTAAGGCTATGTCACCATGAAGAACAGGGAATAACTTCCCAACTTGTCCATTCAAAGGTGAATGAACTCCAACCCAGAAACACAAACATCAGCTGTGGCCACTGTCCGGGCTGGTACAGCTGATTACAGTGAATTTACAAAAATAATATTTCCCAGTAGCATCTGAGATATTCAGATAAAGATATGATCTGGTTGCCACTGAGAATACTGAGCTTTGGCATTGACCATCAGTTTCATTCTCCCAATACAGTGAATGATAGTGTTATTATATGTTAGTAAGAAAGGGCTGAAGCAAGCTACAAGAAGGGGGATGAGAGGGAGTCCACAGTGAAGGGACACCAGATCAGGGCAATTTCTCCAGTGCAGCTTGCCTTTGGGGAAATTGTTATCACTGCTACATTCCTTTTTTACCCAGGGACTGTATCAGCAAACTAGAACCCAGTCCCAATGAAACGTGTTTTTCGGAAGCAGTCGCTCTGACAGTCTATTGCTCAGGGTGTTATATGTGGCTGATTTGCAGGAAAAGCACAGGGATCATTATTTGTACTAACAGCATTTTCAAAAGAAAGTCTCAGAAGCTTCATGTGTGCCCCCTTTCTCTCTCCAGTTCCTTGTTCATCTCTCCCGACAACTTACTGCTTGTCTCTAGGTTGCAGTTCTAGCCCAAAGCAAATCAACTCAGAGCTGTTTCGGTGAATAGAAGATATTGAAATGTACAGTTCAGTTGACATCAGGTCTGATTCCCAAGCAAAACCACAAACCACCTCTCCAAAATCCTCTTATATGGAAAGCTACACCACAGCCATAGAAAGAGGATAGCAATTTCCCCCAGCAAACTAATCTGAAGCTGATTCAGACAAGAAACATGTTCTCTCAAAAAGGCCTTTTTGTTGGCTGGAGTCCTTTTTTCTAAGACAATTTCCAAGTGCAGGTGAGAGACCTCCTATAACTCAGCAGGTGATCTGTTACGTCACATTTCTTCCAAGCTTATCCTAATTGTGAGTAGCACCAACTACTTGCAGCCTCCTAGTGTTACCGGAAAGCGGCAAAATAATTCACTCTCTAAAACTTATTTTGGAGTTTTAGAAAGCGGGCATTCTTTATTGCGGCGCCAGGCAGCACTGGGGATAGTTCCACCATAAGTGCTCCGAAGGCTTGACGGACTTTCAGCAACTATATACCATGAAAACATACATATTCATAGGATTTCCGGGAATTCGTCTACATAAACATGAGATTTCCTGGAACTTATTAACATACGTAAATGTCTGATCTGCATGCACAGTCATCCTCTGTGGTGGTCCTCAGGTGGTCTTTGGGGGTCTTCAGACGAAGGCTCATAGTCTTCCTCACCGTGTTCGCTGATTGATGTTTGCTTCTGCGCAGACTCAGTTCTTGTGTTGCCTAGCTGTCTAGACGGGAGTGTTCAGGAGCCTAAAACTTAATTATCCACAAGGACTCTCCCTTGTTATGTAATGGGAGCATTCAAGAGCTTTGTAACAGAAAAGGGGAACACCCAGGAGCCTCAATCCACATTCTCAGGTATCACTAGGGTGAGTAGTGCTCTCACTTTTCCTCCAACATCTGACTCTTGTTTCAAGAAACAGTGAGCCAGAGCTCTAAAGTGGCCCTCCTCGGCCTTCCCACATAACAAGCTCCTCAAAAAAGATTGCAAGACAGCACTGAGAAGCAGACACAACTGGAAGGCTGTTGTTTGTTTTAAAGGGAGAAAAGGAAAACAGAAAGCAGAACAGAAAGAAACAAATCTTGACATAACCTTCCTCTCGGCATTGTGTTCTTGCATCTCGGTTCCCTCTCCCATGTCTCAGTTTAGAAAACTGAGTGATTTTGTAAGTTGTAGCTAACCCTGTTCAGTTCCCTCCAGCTGCTAGTGTCAGTCTCTATGTCTGGATCTGCATAAGATTCCCGCCACCCTTGGGAAATGTGTTCCTTAAGCAACCTCAAGCCTTCCTCCAAAAAAGTGACCTGAACCCTGGTTAAAGAAATATAACATGCACCTCCAAGCATATCCGTGCTGCCCACTCTAGCAACACACCTTCACCAAAATTTAGCAGCTTGAATAAAAGGGTCAGACTCCTGGATGTGCCTGGGTTTAAGGGCAGACATATACTTTCACACTGCAGTGTTTCTGGGAAGTATTTGTGTTTGTCTGCAGTTGCAATATTGGCTCTCCACAATAACTAATTCTCAAATAATGTGAGAACATGATCTTGTCTGAAGAACTCCCCCCTCCTTTCTTTTTTTTTTCCCTCTGGGGAATAAAAAGTAACTGGATCCACTGTATATTGCACAACTGTTTGCGTTGGCAGACCTAGTGGGATGATGTGAGGAAAAGAATGACAGGGAGAAGGGGACAGGGGAAGAAAGCTGCAAATTTCCTACTTCTGGAGGCCTTGTCTCAAGAAAAAAAACCCTAAGCACCTAGCAAAAACATAAACTACCTCTCCAAATTCCTCTTATGTGGAAAGCTACATGCTATTGAATGTAACCATGGAACGAAAGCAGTTTTACTGTCTCAGTGCAGCCACATCAACTCAAACAACTTTACATCCTTTCCATATTCATATCATGTATTCCTGAGTATAACTATACTCAGCATCTAACTGCTGTCAGCTTGACAGAAGCAAATGCAAGATGAACTTTGGATAAATTGCCCCTCCATCAAAATTAATTTCTACATCAGTATTGCATTTCCACTAATGCTATATTAATTTCTGCAGCTTTGCATAGAAGCTACTTCAAGACCAGCAACATCTTTCTTCTCTGAAATGTTTGTCCTTCCTATCCACAATCTGTAAACAATACATGCTGCTAGTATCAAGTCTTCTACCATTACACAACTAGATGTTTCTTTGCCAAGAAATGCAGTCCTAGCAAAGATCATTTAGTAAACATAAGGTTTTTTTCAGTGGCGGTGATGTAAAAACAGTATAGATTGAAGCAGCAGTTAGACTAATGGAAAAGATTCCAGTGCACAAAAAATAATGTGGTATTTACACTTCCTTAGCAAAAAAAGTCAATGTTTTATTTCTGTTGAAACAAGAGGGCCTCCCTTACTACCTGATAGGAGCAAAGGAACATTATCTCTGCTTTAAGAGAACAAAAAAGGACATAAGGATCTGCACACCTTATTTTAACAAGACTTACACTTATATTGCAGTATGAAGTCCACCAGTGAATGTAAAGAATGAGAATGATAAAGCAAAGACATGATTACTTTCTAATGTTGACTATGAAGTGCTAATGAAAGATTAATAGGTATTATAAGCATGGTTAGGATATTATTAAATATTATGGTTCATTTCCCTACCATCTGCAAAAAGGAATTCAAATCATTGATAAGTCAGAGTTACAAGCAGGCTGCTAGTCTACTGAGCTTTATGTAAGCATATTATTTATGAAACCTCATATTAGTTTCTTATTAAAATACTTTAAGAAGCTTGACTTTAATTCAAAAGGTTTAACCAGAAAGACATTCAGAGTGAGGTATTTTAAACTCCAAATCCAATTTATTTGGCTGGGAATTGGACCTATGTATCTTTTAGGCAATTTTGAAAAACTCAGCCTATGCACTTGGGACCACTAGAAGATAGGTAATTTTTTAATTTCAGTGAGAAAAAAGGTCCTTTTAAATCAGCTATCAAAAAAAAAAAAACAAACCAAAAATCATTTGATATTGTTAGACTGCACATAGCTGCACTTTACGAGAGAGATGCTTAATACGATCCATGAGGGCATTTCTAATCCCATGTGTTTCAGGTGGTTAAATTATCTTTCTTTGGGGATATAAATGGGTGTTTTTATCCTTTCCTCTCTGCTTTAATATTACCTACAAGAAAAAAATGCTTCTAGTGTCTATTTACAAGGTATTTTTCTAGGTGCCCCACACATTCTTTTTTTCTATTATCCATGCTGTATGGAAAATATCTCATCAAAATTACATTTCCCTTCCCAGCAGAAATTGCATAATTCTTATTTTTTCATCTGTCCTGGTTTCAGCTGGGATAGAGTTAATTTTCTTCTTAGTAGCTGGTAGAGTGCTGTGTTTTGGATTTAGGATGAGAATAATGTTGATAACACACTGATGTTTTGGTTCGTGCTGAGTAGAGTTTACACTAGTCAAGGACTTTTCAGCTTCCCATGATCTGCCAGGTGCATAAGAGCCTGGGAGTGAGCACAGCCATGGGCGCTGACCCAGACTGTCCAAAGGGCTATTCCATACCATATGACATCATGCTCAGTATATAAGCTGAGGAAAGAAGAAGGAAGGGGGGGACATTTGGCATGATGGCATTTGTCTTCCCAAGTAACTGTTACGTGTGATGGAGCCCTGCTTTCCTGGAGATGGCTGAACACCTGCCTGCCGATGGGAAGTAGTGAATGAATTCCTTGCTTTGCTTTGCTTGCGTGTGCGGCTTTTGCTTTACCTATTAAACTGTCTTTATCTCAACCCATGAGTTTTCTCACTTTTACTCTTCCCATTCTCTCCCCCATCCCATTGTGGGGGAGTGAGCGAGCGGCTGCGTGGTGCTTAGTCGCTGACTGGGGTTAAACAACGACATCATCTTCTTGTTTAATACATACACACATATCTTTAAAAGACCATCTTTGAGGGAAGCCAAGAATTGTAAGCCATGTAAACATTAGGGTGCTAAAGGAAGTATTATGGATTTTTATTTAACCAAGAACCAAAAGTACACATAATTTGCCAAAAAAACAGTGTAATGCTGGTATGTTTTTATGGTAAGTTTTAATGGGTCTGGATCCTCCAGTGATCATAAACTGCAGTGTCTAATAGTGAGATCCCAACTCACACATTCAAAGGAAGCAAACTATTTCTATTCTTGTAGAAATCAAATTCTTGCAGGTTTGTTGCTAATGTCCTTAATTGTTAACTACTAACAAATGTTTTCCCTTATTCCTCTTTTTCACAGTGCAATGTATGTGTTTCCCATCTTAAGATTTCTTTGTGAAAATATTTTGTTCTATGGTATATTATGGCTAAGATAATGAAACCTAAACAAATGTGAACTGTTCAGAATTCTACAGGTTGGAAATTAGGTATTTTCTTCTTTTTCTTGTGTGTGTATGCGAGAGATAGAGACACTAATTTCTGAAGTAGTAAATTGAATTTTGCCCCTTCTCATACCTCAGCCACACCAATCACAGTTCTAAGTCAGCAGTTCATATCAAACTCACTGCAGGTGGTAAACCTACACTGGTGTCACTAAACTTGCAATTTACAGCAGCATGTAGACCTGTGGATCCTTTACCATTACCAATGACCAGAATATGAAATAATAACAGCTTTCCCCTGAGATTTTGCGATTTGCAGACCAGCCCCGCTTGAAGTGAAACTCAGTCAGACAGACACTGCAGTTCTATGCTGTTGTTCTGTAATAGGCCTTTGAAGTACTTATTGTAGAAGATGCATGAAACTCCTCTAATAATTTTGTGTGTTTGACTGTTTTTGGGGTTCAATACAAGTTAACACTAGGATAATTGCAACATAAAAATTTTTAATTTTTTCCCCAAATCTTCTGATTGCCTTTACTCGAAAAGATGATGTAGAGTCAGTTCCTTTGATTTCATGACAGCTGAAGTTAATATCTGGCAAATTAGGGCATGGATAACATGTTATTTTGCAACTCGGGATTCATATAAACAATAACTTGGGACGACACATAAATGACACAGCCACATGGATGCGGTGTGTCAGATGAATACATAAATGCACACCTTTGGGTTAAAGGTCTTTCTCTCAAGCCCATCAGGAAATTAAGGACAATTTTATGTTGAAAAGACCACTTGCAAGCGTAGTATCCAGTGTCATTTATGACAAGCCTATCTCCTGAAGATTCATATTTGGTAGACAGGATCTTTTGTCCCAGGATGGAGAGGATTATAAATACTGTAATATTCTCTCCCTGACAGATTGCCTATGTTATCAGTCAAAGCCACAGTGAGATTATCATTATTATTTCAAATCTTGAAATAATTGTATTGAGGCAAAGCAAACACTCAACTAATTTTCTAAGCACTGCAGCATGTTGCCAAGATTGGTTGTGTAACATCTATCACAACAGAGTTTCAAAACCCTGGTGGGCGTGGCCCTGAGCAGCTTGATCTAACACTGAAATTATGCCAGCTTCAAGAAAGAGGTTGGAAGGGATGATCTCCAGAGGTCTCTTAAACCCAATTATTTCTGTGATTTTGTGTTTTTACCAGGGTGACATTTCTCTAGTATGAGCAGCTACACATTTACTCTGGGAATCTATGGGTAGGGAGAGAGAGGGCTGGACGGGGGCAAAGTTTATTGGAATGTATTTTTCCTTTATTCATTGTTCTCTGACTAATCTTCTGTCTCAGTCTGTCTTTGCTGTTACCATAGAGCTGATTTCAAAACAGAGAAAAGAAAATTACATGGGCCACTTCATTCAATACTTCTTAGCAAGACATTGAAGGTAATGCAATTAATCTCTCACCCTAATCTACACAGGAGAGTTGCCTGTTGCTTACTCCTGTGCAAAATATTCAGAAAGCTGAGAGCATAAGAAACTTCCACTCTACAGCTACATAGTTACTGGATCAAAAGAGTTAAAATGCACTTTTTTTCTCTGATGATGAACTTTCCCAAGGTAGACCTGAGATTATTGACTATAAATTGCTGTAGTAGGATGATTTCTTGTGTATGTGATACCCATGCAGCATATTGCTTGGATGCCTGTAATATATAGTAAGCAGGAACAGACAATAAATGGAAAATTTCTGGGGACAAGAGGAGGTGAATGTGAGAGAAACAATAGCAGAGTGCAACCTTGTATCTCTGTTATGCTTACAGATAATCTGTGTTTTAAATTAATGAGCTAGACTAAGAGGTATCTGAGTGAAGGTGGGAAATGTATATATGAGGAGCATAACTCAAGACTTATGCTTGGCAAATTCAATAGCAGGATCTTGCTTCTCCAAAATAAGGATACCAGGATTTCTACAAGCAAAGATGTTCAGAACCAAGAAGAGAAACCAATTGGGAGATAGGTCATGGTTCTGCAGACAGGTAAATCTGAGTGAGGTTTTAGTGACTCACACATGAGCTCTCTAGCATGATGTGTTTTCAGTATCAGTGGGTGTTTGAATAGCTAGTAATAGCCAGCTAACAAAATAGAAGCAAGAGAGTGACAGTAAATATTAATGGTAGTCACACTTTATGGAAGAAGTTTCCACCATGCAGTTCTACTTTTGTCTGGTTGACCACTGTTGCAAGATAATGTGAATTTCTTTTTTCTCAGACAACCTTCCTCAGCCACATAAACGAAAGGATACCATAGTGTATATGTCCACTTTCTATCTTACACCTCTTGTTATGATTTGGAATTCTTTACTTGTTTTTTTTCCCCTTTTTCTTTGTTAGGAAAAATCATGACTACCATGGCTAGAGATCACCAGCTGATCCAGAAGAGTGGAATTCCATTCAGATACATGAAAAATATTTTAATTATAACAACCAAGAATATTTCTTCCTGTTATCGTGGGAAATTTCAGATAGTTGTTCCTCCTGAGTTTAAAAATATCTAGGTTTTGGAGATAATTAGTTCTTCCAAACAGTGTGATGTGCAACATTTAGTCTCCAAGTCTTCGGTAGTCAGGAAATCTAACTATCTTGAAAGTACTTTTGTAGTGGGTGAAGGTTTTCGATGTTATGTTACACTTAATGTTCATCAAATGGCTGTATTAGAAAAACCTATGTTATTCCTAGTTCCTGTCAGATGAGATTCTCTGAAGGCATTAAAGAGTGCTATCTTATTATTCCTCAACTTTTAATGTTTCTATTACAGGCACTCACAAAATATAGTATAGCACTTCACTCCAAGGTGACATGCACTCTTGACCTTGTCTGACTCTATCTGCAATTTCCCTCATGAGGTACACAGCTCTTTTCTACACTATGTATAACCCTTAGCTTTTTGTTAACTTAAAAAAAAAATCCTCTCTAATAATTTTTCCACATATATATACACAAAATATATAAATAGCTCACACAAGGTTTGGGTTTACTTTTATACCTGTGGTTAGCACCTGCTAGATAAAGACTATTTTACAACAAAAAGAAATACAGGCAGTAGGATGTAAAAAAAAACAATATCAGCACTTAGGTCTTTTCAGTTGGACAGCATTATTGCTGCATCTCCTAGTTTTATGTCTTCAGTATTAATTACATTTAAAGTAATGATACACAGTGTAACGAACATGTCCCAAAACCCTTCAGAGGCAAGGAGCCAGAATAGACTGCTGGCATTAACAGCACAACTCCATAACTTGTATGTGCAAGATACTCTAACTCTTACCTAATAGTAATGTAAGCCCAAGGAGAACAGAAAGCTTGGGAAGTATCTGTAAACAACAGATAGCAGGCCTTTTGTAAAACAACAAGAGGAATTTGACAGATGAATTTCCTGCCCAGAGCACCTGAGGAACTAGGATTGCAGTCATGGTGAGATAAGAGTATTGATTGCAAGAGAGGAAAATGTAAAATGTAGAGCCGCTATCCAAAGATCCGTTACACAGTTTGTTTTGCTTGCTAGAAAATCAGGCTTTTATTTTCCTTCCTTTGTCAATGCAGCACTATCAATATTGTAGGCATCATCATGTGTGCAGTTTTAGGTGTCACACTACTAAAAGGATACAAAGCTACTAGAGAGTGTCCAGAGGAGAACCACAAAGATGGTGAAGGGTTTAGAGGGGAAGCCATGCAAGGGGCAACTGAAGTCACTTGGTCTGTTCAGCGTGGAGAAGAGGAGACTGAGGTGAGACCTCGTCGCGTCACGGTCTACAGCTTCCTCACAAGGGGAAGAGGAGGGGCAGGCGCTGATCTCTTCTCCGTGACGACCAATGACAGAACCAGAGGGAATGGCAGGAAGATATGCCAGGGGAGGTTTAGTCTGGACATTAGTAAAAGGTTCTTTACCCAAAGGGTGGTGGAGCACTGGAACAGGCTCCCCAGGGAGGTAGTCACGGCGCCAAGCCTGAAAATATTCAAGAAGCATTTGGACAACACCCTCAGATATATGGTGTGAATTTTGGGGGTGTCCTATGCAGGGACAGGAGTTGGACTTGATGATCCTTGTGGGTCCCTTCCAACTCAGGACATTCTATGATTACATGAGGGGATAGATTTCTAAACAAATGAAAAGAATGAAAACCTGCAGTACACTGCTGCAGCTCAGGCTCAGATCATATCTCTGTGGCTGCAGTCATGTGAATGAAGCATAACACTGCTACCTAAGTCTTGCGTAAACCACTATCTTCCTTTGGACATCAGTACGGATGGGCAATTTTGTTCACAATTTGTTTTTCACTTTCATGGTTCTTCCATTTTCCTATAACTTCTTAAAGTAGTACTTCCAGAAGTGTTACTCTGATTTAGCTGGGCTCCCACTTGCAGTGGGAGCAGACTTCTGAAGAGAGAGCTGAGACTTATTTTCTAGACCCAGGCTGTTGTCTGGGTGTCATACATCAGAGGACAAAGCTTTTGTTTGCCCTCTTTATATATTACTATACTCTGCATTTTTAGTTTTTCTGGATAAATAAACCTGTCAATGCATCATTGAGGAAAGACTAATAATATGTTAACCAAGGAACTTTAAAATACATTCTAAGGATGAAGAAGAAGTTAAAAACAGAATAAAGTTTTGGTTCCAAATCTTTATTTCATATTCTGAGAATTATACTCACAGTATAATTGATTACAGCTAGTAATTTGAAGATTCATCACCGCAGTTGGAAGACTATTATCTCAGTAAATCCTTTTCTGAATTTATTGTACTTTTTTTTCTCCCCAATATCCTGTAGCAATGAGTTCCACTCTTAAAAGTTGAGGTGCACAAAAAGGTATTCTGTGCATTCTTTTAATGCCATACAGTAGTGCTAGCTCAAGAAAATTGCAGCCTGTCCTGATCTTGTTAAAAATAGGTCAAATCCTAAAATGTCCTCACATGGACTTACTTGGTAATATACCCAGGTTCATACTTCTTTTCTGTGAACTTCTTTTCAGAACATCTCCAGCAGTGAAGGAAACTCTGAGTCACACATTAAACACAAAGCTTCACCAACAGTATTTATACTGAAAACTGTACATTTAATTCATGTCAAAGTCTACTCTTTCTGTGTATTTTAACTCTGATCATTAGTTACTGTGCCATGAACTTACTTTTATAGTTCTTTTCACTCCCATGAGTTGTACCATGCAAATGATAATGATATATTCCATTCAAGGCAGCAAGAAGGTTCCTTTATATTTTTGGAAAAAAAAATCATCTACTAAATCACAGAGTCTGTATTTTAGGTCAGAACATTTCATTCAGAAAAAAATCTTCTAAAAAGTTATGCAAGAAATCAATATAAAAATTATGGGTTTATTATTGACACTTTATACGAATGGTTTTATCTCTGTTAATGCAACCTTTCATGCATGTTGTAGTAAAAATTTTCAAAAGCAGTTGTTGAAAAAGAACACAACTTCTGACATTATGAAATTTTGTTACTGCTATGTTATTGCTCCAGGAATTTCTTTATTTTGAGAGGTTATTTCTGTTGTCTCAGAAACCTTGGCAATGGAAGTTCATGAATGCATTGAAAGTTATGAACACCTTGAAGAACAGAAAAGTCTGTGCTTTGGACCTGCATTTATAACTGGCCAGGACAAACAGGCAACACCAAAACACAACAAAGATGTCACCAATTGACTTAAAGATCAAAAAGCAGTATCCCTGTCAACTTATACTAATCACCTAGGAGTGAAATCTCATAAACAACAGCAGAATTGTATAAAGACACTTCTGTTAAAAGGTATCCTATTATTACAGTGATCACTAAAAATCTCCTCCCAAAGTAGGCCTTCTATCACTCTAGCATGCATACAGAAATTTACAATAACAGGTTACAGAATGTAGTATAGCACTGGTTATAGCGACAGAGCCTACAGTATCCTCAGCCTCATCCTTGGTAATACACTACCCTGCTCCACCAATAAGATCATCCATCACTCACACTAACTGATCGTCCTGGTTTCAGCTGGGATAGAGTTAATTTTCTTCTTGGTAGCCAGTATGGGGCTGTGTTTTGGGTTTAGGATGAGAACAATGTCGATGACACACTGATGTTTTGGTTCTTGCTAAGTAGTGCTAAGTATTGCTAAATAGTCGCTAAGTAGCGCTTACACTAGTCAAGGACTTTTCAGCTTCCCATGCTCTGCCCGGTGCACGGGGGGCTGGGAGGGGGCACAGCCAGGGGCGCTGACCCAGACTGGCCAAAGAGTTATTCCATACCATATGACGTCATGCTCAGTGTATAAGCCGGGGGAAGAAGAAGGAAGCGGGGGGACATCTGGCGTAATGGCATTTGTCTTCCCAAGTAACCGTTACATGTGATGGAGCCCTGCTTTCTTGGGGATGGCTAAACACCTGCCTGCCGATGGGAAGTAGTGAATGAATTCCTTGTTTTGCTTTGTTTGCATGCGCAGCTTTTGCTTTACCTATTTAACCATTCTCTTTTATTTTACTTCAACTATTAAACTGTTCTTATCTCAACCCACGAGTTCTCTCCCTTTTACCCTTCCGATTCTCTCCCCCATCCCACCGGGGCGGGGGGAGTGAGTGAGCGGCTGCGTGGTGCTTAGTTGCTAGCTGGGGATAAACCACGACACTGATAAATGCAAGCAGGTTAACTTCAAAGTGATTGCCCTTAGACTTTGTTTGACTTCGAAACGTTCTGCATCTATTTCTAACCCAAAGACTCTGCATTCATGAAAACATGCCTATTTTTTCCAGCTGCACCAGACAGTCAAAAAAAGACATTTCATTTGTTTCTAAACCTTGCCAGTAAACCTCTGCAGGTACTCACTTGATTGTGACAGTCTTAATTAAAAATAATAGTGGTGAAAGTAAAAAGTCTGTGGTTTTACAATCGTCAAGTATCATAACAATTTTTCTCATGATCACATTAGAAACTCACAAGAGGACCTTCCCCTGATCCCAGATATTTCAAACCCACAGAGAATTTTTAACCCTCTTTCGTCTCCTAATAATTAGAAATTATAGACTTCTAAGCACTCTATTTTTTTACTTCCTGTCTACAAGATGCAGAGTACTGCCTATCAAAATACATAGAAATGTGTTTTATATTAATGAGAAGAATCACAGAAGACTCAAGCTTCAAACAAGCAGTCAGAAGCTAAGAAAGATGTGCAGTCTACTGCTAAGAGGAAACCTTCACAAAATTGGGCTCAAATCTTTATGGTTTGACAAGAACTTGAGGTAGTGCAAAAGCTTATTCCCATGTGAAAGCCAAAACTAGAGAAAGGTGATTTCTAATCCTTTTTTGGGTGCTGCCAAAAGCCTGAAGGAACATAACATGGTCATTGGTGACTTCATCTGATGTGCAGCACAAATCCTTTAGTCAGCCTGTCTTATGACTGCAATACACATAATTTCAGCACTTTTAGATCAGTATCTGAACCTTAAGGACAGTGTTATGTTGAACCCCCCCAAACAGTGCTAAAATTTAAATTAATCTGAAAATATCTGGTTTCCCAATCCAGAGTCAACAAAATCTATTCTTCTGTTAGATTTCAATAGGTTTTAGGGACAACTCAAAATAAAACAAGGCTTTTTAAGGAACTTTGTGAGGGTATAATGCATACCACTCTGAAAATAAGTCGATATGTTCCAAGCTCCCTCTCCTCAGCAGTTCACTGGAATAACCTGGATGAAAGTGATTCTGATAGTCATGTTATGTAAAAACACATGCTTTTGCTGGAAAATACTGAATTGTAAAAAGACAGATCGTTTCTACCACCAAATAGTTGGAGACATACTTGTAAGTCAGCTAGCTGACACCTCAAGACAGAATCATCCAACAGTTTTATTCCAGTGTTTTACTCCAATTAGAAGCTTGGCCTTAAGTGATGGAGACTCCACATTGCCCCACATAATCTATTTTCACTTAATTTCATATTTATAGTAGAAAAGAAAGTGAAGGCACTTTAAAAATATCAAGTTTTTATGTTTGGAACTTACCAGTGTGCTTGTTCCAAAACAGCATTACATGTAGATATTGGTTGGTTTTGGTTTTCATACCTTAGCCTGAACAAAGAAAGAGTTGGAAATTCTTAGTCTATGCATGCTTCCAGATTGACTCTTGGTATCAGATATTAGAAGTTAACTACAAGTTAAAACCCTGTCCCAGGTGCCCCAGTTCCTCTCTCTGCTAAGAAATCCAGCTAGGAACTTTTTATGAATATAGGGATGTTGGGTTATTATTACATAATGTAGTTGCCGTATCACTTGTTTTTACCTGTGCCCTGCCTAGTCTAATACTGTCAAAGAACAGTTAGAAACTACATTCAGAAGAATTCAATGAAATAACATCACTTACCCACCTACTTAAAAAGCACTGTAAATAGCAAAATCTGGTTTTTAGGGGAATGGCTACTGTTATGTCCTGTGACTGTAGTTTGCACATCAGGTCCCATTCTTAGAAATTAGAGATGAGGTTTCCAAAAGCATGTTAAACTTTAAATCTAAATGCCCCAGGTACATTCAGGGCAGAAGCAAATAAGATGTAGTGAAGTAAGACTCAACAAGAGTATGTCTATTTATTTCTGGTTTTTTCTGAACCCACACTGTAAGAATAAGAAACAAAAACATACAGCAATTGTTTATAGAAAGTGAACATTGTTTATAAAATATATTGGTCTTGTTAGACAGGTCCTCTGAATCAGTCCTGTACTTGACAGTCTAATCCAAATTTGCAACTAGAAGTTCCTGTGGAAGTAACAATCCAACCCAGAAAATTCAAAAGCTGTTAAACAGCCTGAAATTTATCACAGAATAAAGAATTATCTCCATCCTGCAGTCTTGCAGCCCAGTTCAACAATTTACCAACAGACCACCTTCCTTCCTTTATTTTCTCGCTCCTTGCCCATGAGTGCTCAGAGCTAGTTTACCAGTCCTCAGATAAGGTTTGCCCTTACGTTATCCTCATGGATCTCTGGTTTCCCAAATAGAAAGCAACCATGACTCTTTTCACACTCAGTTATGCTTGACTGTAGAGATTATATACTTTAGTAAGTAAATAAAATCAGAATCTCTAGATCACTGACTTCTCAGGCAAGAAAAGTCACTGGATTATGAGTCATGACACTCGCAGTGATTAACCAACAAATGTTCTAGGCCATCTGAAGAGAAGAAAGAGGATTGGTATGTGTTAATCAATAGATAAAAGACTTCAAGGTTAAATGATGGTCTGTTAAACCATTCTAAATTAGCTGCATTAGAGAATAATGTATACTGCTTTCACTTCTCTTGATTAAAGGAATCCATTGCACTGTAAAATCTGGATTCTTCTCAATTAGGAAGCTGGGTTGTCTTTGACAACAATCTCTTTTCAGCATTTTGCTTAGGTAAAGAACAAGGTCATAAGGGATCTATATTCATTATGAAAAACTAGACATTTAAAAATGAGTACAGTGTGCAATAGGATTGTTCAGGTTGTGTGGTGGGATAAAAGAAAATGTTGAAAAGATGAAAAGATTTAATAGTAATTGAAAATGTACTCATACACACCTCCTGGGATCAGGAAGCTTTTCTGTAGATCATTTCATCTGTCAAACAAAAAATACCTCAAGAACAGTCTGATGACTAATTTTTAGTTGCTTAATCCTTGCATAAAACTTGTATCATCCCTACAAAATATAAATCTGATTGCTGGCTGTTGACAGTTACCCTTTTTAAACTGGACACTGAGTTGACCCTGTACTTAAATTTATATGAACAAATATTTTTCACTATTTTGTTATTGCTGAGGCACAATTTTTTTGCTAAAAACATTGAAAATTAAATCTGAAAAAAAAAAAAGGTAACTGTCAGTGAATTTCTCAATGACATGGAATGAAAGCTCTTTAAGTCTTCATGTAATTTAAGACGTGTTTTCTATCTTTAATATCTACCCTGCACATTGCACTAAATTGCCTAGGGTGGTTAATTGACCTCAGTCAATTGTGTAAACACAGTTGAATTACTGTCTTATTAGCAGAAGAACCATTAAAACTGTTATTTTTTTAAATTTTATTTTGCCTAAGAAAAAAGGGGGAACACCCAACCCACTATAAAGGCTGTATCAGCACAGTGGACATTTTTAAATGAGCATAAACTGTCAAAGTGAGCTTATATGGAAATTGTTCATGGTACAAAGCTAGGAACCTCTTCAGAGGTGTGTCATTTATACAATCACATTACTAGCTGTACCCTGATTTTAAATGTTGTTCTCTCCCATCCTAGAGTTTTTCTTCCAGTTAACAGTCCTCCCACTCAAAAGCTTCTTTTTTCTTTTGTGAAAGGAAAGCACTGCGGGTCCTAACAGTAACCCATACTTGATGATGTTTACTTAATCAATATGATCTACATGTTGTTTAATTTTCTTTGTTCTGCCTGCCTGATTGTTTTGTTGCTTAGGGAAATTTTCACACTTAATGATGGGCAAAGGGTTTGTAACGATCAGAGTTTAAATCATGAAGTAGTGAACAGTTCATTTTAGGGAATTTTTAAGTGAAGTACTCTGGAGGATTTTTTTTTTTTAATGAAAACCAGTGTCAGCTCATGTTTTTAATTATGCAAATTCCTTTCACTTCAAACATGTTCCTTTAGAAGTTATAATTCATGATTGCCGTCAATATGAAGCTACACTGAAAGCCCTGGCTAATACAGGTAATTACAGTCATTCAGTAGCTGACTCCACTAATATTAGGAGCATTCACATCAGCTGAAAAGTCCCTTCTCCCTCATTCAGTGCAGTAATGTAATAGAGCACATTAGAAAATGGGTTACCTTCATTGAAAGACAAATGGCACCAGCCAAGAAATAAAAATATCCCTTGACTTATCAAGCTTTGAAAACCATACTTGTAGGCCACAGAACTTTTTTGATTTAGGCTATTAGGTTAAGGATGATTGATTCATTTATGTTTAGGACTTCAAATGTTTTGGAATTGTTAATTTTTACTGCACAAGTGATATTGGTTACCATGACCATGTGGAAATAGTGGATCAGAGTGTAACCCAGTCATCTCCTGGCTTAGAGGGCGGAAAGCTTTTGTTGGCATCGTTTCAAAAGGCAAGAGAGGAGAGCTTCAAGTTAACTCCTTCTTCAAAAGGCATACTGCAGGGCTACTCCCTTTATATTGATATCTTCTGAGGAGTTTTATCTAAGTGCTTTTAGGAGGGAGGAGTGTACTCAGAAATTTCCTGAGCAAGGTGAGAATTCTGCATTTGTTTCAAGTCCCTGCGACACCAGAAAAAAGTGTTTGAAAACCTGAATCTGTTATGGATATATCACACATCAGGAGTCCTGGCGAGGTCTGGACAAAATGAACAATAATCATGACTGCCTGTAATATAGCCCAGGCACAAATTCTGACCAGACTGGCTGGAAAAGAATTCAAGATTCCACAGACAAATAAACAAATGTACTTCATCTGGTTCAAGGCAAAAAAAAAAGTAATCAACTGTTCAGTTCCCAATAGCTGTTGAACCTCTCATATCTAATTTAGTATCACCTGCTCTGCTAAATTTCCATTCAGATCAGAGGACAAACAGTTAAAGTTACTGTGCGTGCTTTGGCCTGGGTCTTTAACTGAGTTACCAGCGTGGTGCTTTATTTTTTCCTCAGTTGCAGTGCCATCACTAATTATAGCCTACCATGGCTACAGTGCTTTATATTATTCTATGTTACCTATAACTTTGACTCATTAGCTAATGGCAAGGAAGCATCCCAAGTGAGTCTGGACTGTCCTTTACAAAACCTCTTTAAGTGCAGAGGCTCAAGGGATGTTACTAACTCCAGTTAATTGTTTCTGTTTACTTCTGCTTCTAACTTTTCATCTGATCCTTTCAGCAGAACAGCTTGTACAGCTTTGTGTGGACTGTTATTCCTTGTTGATTTAAATTAATACTTAATGGGTTTTAAGAGGCATGCTGGCCTTGTTAATGTGAGCACACCAGGTGCATGACTAGTTTATGAAATGAAGAAGACATTTATGCTGCTGGACATGTCAGTGGTAGAACAGAAATTTCTCCAGGACTGAAAAAACACCTACCTTACTTATTTAGCTACCTAGACATATTGTTTTTCTGTGTATGGATATATGTTACAAATTTTCATCTTTGTATGGGATTTGTCCTTGTCCATATTTATTCCTTCAAGAAAGTTTCTGCTGGATCAGATATTACAGAATGCTTTCAGAAGGAGAGGGAAGAATTTGTGTGTGCATGGGTGCCAGCAGTGAATGAATTGATAGCTTGGGGGAAAAACTGTCACTCAGAAGAGTTAAGAGAATCAAACCTACTCTTCAGTCCACCTGAAAACTGTGGCACAGTTTGGAACTATAGCAAATGTTCAACTACAGATATACCTTTTATGAAAACCATATGCAAAAAAATCTAAAAATTATTTTTCCATTAATATAACGAATAGTGGGAAACTTTGAAAAATAATTACATTCTCCCATTACTTAACCCACTAAAAAAAAAGTTATTTGCTATCTTTTAATAATAATTACATTTGTCAAAGTGTTGCGTCGTGTTTATCAACTTAATTTGCTCATTGGAAACCATATTATTTCTTCTAAAAAAGAGAAAGACAAGGATTTTTACCCAAGTAATTTATTTTATTTTAGTGGTGTAGCAATGACACCATCATGGTAAGTTCAGTATAAATAGAAAGAGCAAAAATGCAGCTGTATTTTTAAATTACACATTCCATGAGATCAGACAAGTGAATAGGGCAATTGTAATTTTCATAACGATCTCCTGTGTTAAAAAAATTTAAGAAGGAAATTTTAGCCCAATATTTTTAAAAACTGTTCCAAAAGTGTGATGTGACAAGACAATGTATAAATTAGAGTAATTAAGACTGCTACAGACCAAGAACATTATGCAGATTTTGTAGCTGCTCAATTCTCCTTTCTCCTAATGACATATTTCCTTCCATTTTATGGATGTTTCAAGGCTTTTGACCACTTTTTACTAGTAGTAATCTAATGTTCTCATGAGATTCATCATTCATTCATTTATCTTTGCAGCGGGATCAGACAATGGCTATACCTATTTCTATATTCATGCATTTCATGACTGGTTGATGGATTTAAAATAATTCACACCAATTCAAGGTCATTTTGACTACAGCTGTTCAATATCAGAATGTCTTTTGTTTTACCTCTAGTACTTTGATACGGAGAGAATACTAGGCTCTATATTCTTTGACATAAAGGTCCTGTAACATGGACTAAATTTCTGTTAAACCCAAACATCAATTTATGGTTCAATTTTATTCCCTGAAAATATATTTCTGAAAGTATAAGTGACACAGTTATTTTATTGCTTGTATCATTTACTGCAGACATCACAATTTTCTAAGTATTGAATGACATTTAGCAATGCATGACATTGGAGTGCTGTAGCACTCACGAAGACCTCATACACAAGTTTAGAAAAAGCCCTCACCTACCTGGAAGCAGAGTTGAGTATAATTATCTGACATATTTAGATAAATAGTTAGATTTTGCTAAAGTGAGGGCAAATGTAACCCGCTGTACTACTTAATACTACAGACATACAAAACTCAACCTCACACCTACCCACAGAGGTACCTTCCTCCATTTACAGTGCCCCATGCCTCATTCCCTGTCTTTTTGTTTTGAGGTTAATTTTGGCAGACTCAGAGCAACCTTTGTAAAAGTCATAGAGCATCTTCTTGGCTTGGGCAGAATACTGATTTTGATTCAAATTCTTAAAACAGGCCTGTCTTGAGGGCATGATTCAGCAGCCTCATCTGACACCTACAATGAAGCAGCTATGGCATCATTTTCCATCACAGTGGGAACGCTCCTGGAAAAATAAACCTGTATTCTTTAAGACAGATACAATTCCCAAAATCATACATTGATTTCTTGAATGGTCAACATAAGTAGAAGTCTGCACTGCCTGGTGGTCAGTGTGGCATCCCAAGCCAAACCGCTTGTGTGTCATCTTCTGTGTGGACATGGTGATTCAGTTACTTAATCACAAACAAGTGATATATAAGAAGGCTAGTTTCTGCCTGCCAGGTGGCTTCTTTGAAACATATTGTCTTCTAACAGAACCCTGTTTCCAGGAAAGATGATGGATACCAGAATAGCAATGAAAGTTCACAAACGTTCACATACGGCAGATATATTTTTGAATAGACGTTGTCATGCAAAGCTGTGTTGTAGGTAGTTTGGGTAACTCAGATGCTGGGGACCATGTTCCTAGGAACCATGCTGAGCTCCTGGGCTAGCCATTGCTGACCACTTCCAATTAAGTCTCACTTGCTGCTCTCACTGCCTTTTTGTCTCAGAGACTCTACCGACACTCAGCTTGCTAGCGACTCCTCTTCCTTCTCCCTCACCTATGCAGGGTTTGACCCACAGCTAGGGGCTATGAATTCATTAGTCCGCCCACCCTGGGTGGACACAGTTAAGGGAGCTGTGAAGCCACGTGTGTCGTGTCTGCACTACACACATAAATATATGTCTGCCTGACCTTTTAAGCTCTGATGCCTTTGAATTTTCTCTGCTACATGGTGTTCCCTTCTCTGCTTCTTTGTCCTTTTGTTTGTTGTAGGAAGGAGAGGTTGTGTTATTATCTCATGTTATTTATATACAAGTGTTTGTGTATTTTGCCTGCCCAGAGAGGGGGAAAAAAACAGTAAAGAACTGGGGAATCTTTAGCAGACCTTTACCTTCTTTCTCAGCCTTCTTCCCCCCTTTCCCCTTTTTAAGGGGGAGGGGATGGGGGAATAAAAAGCCAACAATCCCATTTTCCCCGTTTGCATTAGCTTTATACACACTCTAAAGCCACATTACCTTACACCGTTTCAGGGATGTAAAGCAACAGCAATCAATTTGATTTGATTGATTCAAGAGAAATAAGTTGATAGTTTAGCATGTAAAGAGTGTTTCTTCTTTTTCCTTCTTTGTTATCAGGGAATTATGAGCAGGAATCATTTCTGTTTGTGATCCAGTTTACCAGTTTCACAGATGCATCATCTTTGCCAATACTGCATTGCCTCTTTTCTCTCATTTGGAAATTGGATTACATTGAACTCTAGTCATCATGGTGGGCTTTAAGTCCCTCAATCTCCAGCCTCCCTTGTACTGGCTGATGACAGAAATACTCCTGTAACAGACTGAAGTGTTAAGAACAATTGTCTCAAAGCTTGCTTGTGTGTGTTTATCTGATAAGACCAGACAGCAGACCACTCTTTTGTCTGGGAAGACCCGAGGGCAGACCATGCTTTGACTTAACCAATGCCACCAGCTTGCAAGGAAATTTGTGCAAACTTGCTGAAGCAGCAGGCCATTCTTTGGCTTATCAGGCACCACCAAAAACAGGACACCAACTGGTATCCGGGCCAGGCCGCTTGCCCACCAACAATACATATTGTGTGATTAGATGGGCATGTGTGGCGTACGTGATGTTGCCCTGGGTAACCAAACCGAAACGAGAGGGCAAACTCCCTCTCCAACACCAGATAAAAGACGGCAAAACAAAACCTGAGTGTGGCCATCCACCACCGAAAGACTGAAGACTGAGGACCAATGGGACACCACTGGATCCATGGTGGTGACTATCCTTTGCTTCTCTCTCTGAATGCTTGCTTAATTTCCTCCTAATATTTCCTGCCTTTCCTATTGCTTTACTCTTTTATATTTACCCAATAAAACTTCTGATTGGTGGCATATGACCTCGTTTGTGTCTTAATTTCACCCTTGGGATTATTACAAACCTTCCCCAAGCCTGACAATCAGACTGGGACTTAACAACTCCAATATCAGTGCCTTCAAACACTGCATTGCCAGTCTGCCAGAACACTGCAAACGTTTAAAGTCAAGGGTGACAGTTTCTTCTCAAAACTACAAATAAAGAAATCATGTGGTTAGAAAATTTGACCCACACAAAATTAATCACTTTTGAGACCAGTGAGGATGAAGTACAAAAATATGTAAGTTCAACAAAGAGATGAGTCCAGTGAGATGGAACAGGCAAGGAAAGGTAGCAGGGAAAAGAGCAGAAACAAAGAATCAGTTGCAGCTGGCTACATAGAGACACTAAGGAATGCATTTGCTTCATCACTGGTACAGCGCATTCTCATCTGCCATTCTCCATTTTAGGATGCTCTTGATTCAGTGTAGAATTATTTCTTTTTATTTCTTTCTTCAGTTCATAGAAAGTTTAGCTCTAATGCCTAGAGGCACTGGGCAAGAGAGGAGTCCTATCTGACATGCCATGCATTGCACATAGCACAGAGGAAATTAGTGCCTGGAATAAATTTACAGTCTGAATAGTTTTTTAAACAAAACCATTTCTATGTGAATTGCTGCCCATGCCACTGAGAGAAGATGTTTATGGAAGTGTCAATGTCAGAAGGCACCTATTTTTAAGAATGGAAACGGTGTTGATGTAAGGAGAAGAGTACTGTGAACTTGACAAAGTTTACAAATGAATACATTAATAAATTTGACAGATTTCCAAACTCTGAATTGTGTCAGTCCTATCCATCTCTGAATCAGTTCGTTGCAAACCAATTTGGTGCCTGAGGCTTTACACTGCTGGTTTAATGGTCCACAAAATTCATTGGCAGATCCGAGAGCTATTAGCAGCTCTCAGTTTAATTGCTACCTTTCATTCTTACTTGTTAAAAAACAGCTGCAGTGACTACAGTAAAAAACCCAACAACCAAACAAAAAAACCCAACAGCAACAACATAGGCAAGTAATTACAAACATCAAATATTACAGTGACACCAAGTGGTGAAATGCTAGCTTTCGTGCTAGCTTTCATGCTAGCTTTCATGCTGTCTTTGCTTTCTATATTTAATGGGCAAATTGAGTTGTAGTTTTGTCAAGTTCCTATTGCTCTCGCCATATGAATGAAGAAGAATCTGAATGACAAAATGACAACACCTTCAACAAAACTATGTGGCTAACTATTAATCTTCACTTCCCTTGCCTGGGGAGCCATCCCATATTTATTCTGCAAATTAATAAGGTGACAGACAGCAAGGCAAAGGTCTGAGCAGGGCCTTATGAGATTGACCTAACAGATACTGCAAGATACTGCAGATGCAGAATGAGTCATTTTAGCATTCTGAATAATGGGTAATTTCTATCCTGTCCTGAAGATTAAGGGTATTAGAGTAGTCTAGGCAGTGTGAGCATGCTTTTGCTTTCCTCTTTTTTTTTTTTTTTTTTGGTGCATAACCAGAGATAATAATTTAAATACTTGTTTTTCCCAAGGCTCTAATGTCTGGCTATAACAGATTAGGTAACCCAGTTAAACAAGAGATGATGAGAAAGAAAAAGAGTGCTTTGAAAACACTACACTTTTAAAATACAGAGATTATTAAGCTAAAAACGTGGAAGGGAAATAAGAAAGAGTCTCCATTTGTTGGATTTTTTGGCAGAGGAATGTTACATAGAGCTTCTTTGCATTGACTGGATTAATTTAGATGAAGAAGCAAGATTTCACAGCTGAGTAGTTCCCTGTGCTTCATGGTAACAGCTTCCACACTGCTGTGAGCACATAGGGAGTGCAAAGTAGTTAGATTTAGCTCCGTTTGGAAAGATTCAGCAATAAGCTCTCTATCCTACTTTTCTATTGGGTAAAAGTAGTCCCAAAGAAAGGAAATGCAAACAAACCATCACTCTCATGCTATTGTAACCTACACGTTGACAAAGTTTCTAATTCCCCAAACCTTTCTTAAATGTTATATGGATCTAGCTTTCTCTCGTTGTTTTCATGCAACTTTCAACTGGAAAAAAAATTCCTTTCTGTAGTGACATCATCACTTTTGCATCATGACTGAATGTGGGTATATCTGCTTTTTATTAAATGGAAGAAGGTTGACTTGCACGAGTTTTTAAGCAAACAGGAAGAAAAGTTCTTAATTCATTATGGCTGCAAGACCAAATTCTGCACCTGTGCTTGAGTCACACTGTAATAAATGTCAATAGCAGACACAGTGATTTTCAAACATTGAACTGCGTTTAGTCATGAGATGAGAAGTTAATTTCCTACCCAGTAGATCTGAATTCCATAAACTGGAATTTCCATAAACTGAATTCCATAAACTGGAATTCAAGTGAGAAATATCCACAGTAGATAGTAAAAGGATTCTTAACAAAACTTGCAAATATATATATACATAAGTACACATACATATAGGCACACACATCCTTAAGTATCAAGTGTATTTCTGACTGTGAACAGGCTACAAAGCATAATAGCTTGAAACCATGGCATAACTACATCTTACAGACGGAGCGATTTCCTCAACACTTCCAAAAAACACTTGCAAGAGTGAATCTAACTACCCTCTCAGAGGTCCATGGCTATAGGATGGTCCTCAGCCCAGCATCAGAAATGTGGCAGAACTGCAATGGAAAGCTCAAGAGCTCCAAGCCTGAACTGTCCCTCCCCAGGTTACAAGTGCCTTAACTCAGCTGTGTCATAGCAGTACTGCACACTGCCCATGCTGGATAGCGCCATGGTGATGGTAATAAAATCTAAGGAATTACAGAATCTTTTCCAGCCTGAGAGTTGTCCTTAGCCTCACCAAGCCACAGAAATTTGGCATTGAAGAAATCACCCATTTTCTGATTTGAAAACTAATAATATTTCAGTGCAAGCTCCTGAGTAGGTCTGTCTGACTGAAGTTTCACCACAGTCAAAGAAGCTTTGATTAGAGACAGTCTTAAAATTATCAGAGAGTAACAAAAAAGACATTAGTGTTCACTCCCCCGAGTGCACAGCTATTTTGCACTTAAGGACCTTCTAAAAGTTGCTTTGGACATTGTTATGTTGAATTTTAAATCTGTTTCTTGATTTTTTTTCTTGGAAAAGATTACATGTGTTCTAATGAGTTTCTAAAATTACTATTTTTTAAGACAAAATTTGGAGTTCGTTATCTTACATGTTATCATGAAATTAGGGCATTTTGCTTTAAAATCCTAGTAGAGAAGATAAAGTCATAGAAGACACTACAGATGCTAGTTTTTGGTACAGATGTCCTTATCTAACTTAGGAAAAACTGTATTTCACAGTCCACTGCAAGGAATACTTTTTCTGTTTTCCTCGAGGTCTTAGACCTTACCACAGAACATACATGCCATGATGCAACTATAAACCGACTACAGAAGTTCAATTTTATTAACAATTGCTAGCTAGACTACATAAAACTTTAACACCTTTATAAATATACAGTGCCTTCTGAGAGAGGGGAGATGTTGTATTTTGTGGGCTCTCTGGAGATGCCCAATTACTCCTGAAATACTTGTTCCCATACTGTTAGCCATTTCACATCAGTGCGACTCAGCAGCACCATTCCTGAGGAAAACAAAACAACAGCAAAATCCCCACCTCAGTCATAGAGCAATAGTAAACTGCTGAAAGCAAGTATCTTGCAATGAGTGGTAGAGGGGTGATAGCACTGAATAAATGAGAAAACATTACAGAAAATACAGAGGAAAGACTGTACCTTTGCACATGTGCACCTCTATATTATTATATTGTAGTCTTTGCAGAGGTGATTGCCAAAGCTATGGAGTTAAGCTGTGAAGAAGCCTGTGGTCCTTCTCTGAAATGGGTAAAGAAAACAGATACAATGTGCACAACTTTGGAAGATCCAAGTACCAAGGTAATGTCATGTCAGGTCACACGCTAAAGTGAGGAGGACAAAAGGAAAATGCAGAATGGGATACTGATTATCCAGATAGAATAGAAAATAGTGCATAGCACAGACAGTTTTAGTCATTTGAAATCATCTTTGGTTGTCTGGAGGCAACAGTGATGACTGAACTCACAGCAAGACTACTGCATCCATGGAGTCACGTGGACTTAACAGATAAAAAACTTGTCCAAGAAGCACACCCATTGTAATCTGGAGGTGGAATGTGGAGGAAAGTAATTTGTAATTCTGTCAACAAAGGGAAACTTGGATATCTGTTATCAAACTGTCTGGGTAAGTTAGTGGTCAACCTAGGAAGAGTTGGAAGGAAGGAAGAGCTTAGAGCAACCGTTTTGCAGAAGTTATTCACAAAAGCATTCTGATTAATATTTTTAGGCGGTCCCTACAAGTCAAGTATGGAGGAGCTTATGCATGTGCCAAGACACATATTTATTCTATGCAGTAATTGAAGATGATGACCTTTGCCTCTACAAATTATGATCAAACCCAGAGAAGGCTGCTGTACAGCCACTCTGGTAATGTGACAAATGCAAAGGACTAAGGTATTTGTCATCACATATAAATTATTTTGGCTTGAACTGGAAGAGACAGTAAATGGAGATGAACAGCACTCTGTAAACAGAACTGCTGTTTGAACCTCATTCAGTAGATCAAATACAATGAAAAGTACGTTAGCCTTACCATTCTAATGTAAGGAAAAGGATCAGACCTTTTGCATAACAGACAAGGAAGACAATGTCACAACCAAGAGGAAAAGGTAGTCTGTTATGACTGTCTTCACATTTATAAACTAAACCAGGTTCTGCGATGCAGGTTTTAATACAGGCACTCCATAATGAAAATTTCTGCTATAGAAAAGGATCTATTGTTATGAAGTTATGCAGTGATCACTGAATGACATGCAGGCTCTTCTAGTAGCAAAACGTGTGTGTGATTGATCTCTCGTTGACATAATGCAGAACAAAAAGCATAGAAGCACTTTGGAGTTTTCAAAATATTCTCAGACAATATCATATGCAGCTTCTATTTAAAATTTGGAACATCTTAAATATTCAGATTCATGGAAATATTCACAGCATCTGACATCATAGCTTAAAAACCTATGCAAGTAGTTAGAGAATATTATTGCAACCATGTAGTTTGGCTGTAAAACATCACATAGGAATAATTTCTGAGTAGCATGAAAATACTCTCTTTTTGATGCAGAATAGTTTATGCTGCTTATGCTGTCTCTAAGGGAAGAATTTGAATGGAATCTCTAGTACTTACATCTAGGTTCTGTACAATGCCTCTCTATGTAATTAATTGGTTTTCACAAATAATGAATTTTTTTGTAATATGTCTCAGTCATCTGTCAAACATCAACTAGGAAATATCAATAAAGCTGCTTAGAGGTGCAGAGAGTCAAAATCAAGCTTTAATGTCAGGAATAATGTTTAAGTCCCTTTGATCCAATAACAGAGATACCATAGGTGTATAAATATTTCAATAAACCAGATTTTTTGTTAATAAATAGAAAAATACATATTGCACAGAGAACCTGCTATCAATACACATGTTAGTCTTTCTGTTTCAAACTAATAAAAAAACCCATCATGTGAAAATCCAAAGTCTTAGATTTGCTTGTAAGAAGTAGATAGAAGAGTGCAAGATTGCACTTGTTTGAAGCGGTAGGCACCGCTGAAGACACAGATATCCTTTGTTCAGTTTTGGATTCAGCAGTTATTTATCTTGCCCAACAGATACAAAAATTAGAATACAAACATGGACCTTGGCAAGTTTTTTCATGCTTTGATTTTTTTTTACTTTTTATGCTTCTTGTTTTCAGGGCATAACCTGCAAGGAAAGGATATCAGGTGGCCTGGAACCCTGTGCAAACTTTTCCTCAACTTAGACCACAATAGATGCTCTTATCAAATCTTACAACAATTGTAGAGTGCATGTGCCATGACTATATCCCTAATAAAGCAATGAGAACCAAGAATCAGACAGGAAATCAATAGAAAATTATTGTCAACAGAAATTAAGCTGACTCCACCTAGCTCCTTTCTGTGCAAACACCACCTCTCCAGGCACATGCCTGATGCAAATGATCAAGGACAAATTTGAAGATGGTGCTAAAAGAATTAATCTAGTAGGCTAACAGATTTAAGAAGTTATTTCCAGAACACTGGTGCCAAAAGCAATTAAACAATCAGAAGATGACTAAGTGGTGAGCACCAAAAACGTTTCATAGTAGTAACAGACTGAAGTTCACAGAGTTGATTCTGTACTATGCAATAGTGAAAGAAAAAATGAGGTGATGAAAAGGAAACCGATGTAACATATCATCCCAGTAGAATTACAGTTATTGCCAAAATATATGACTGATAACCTTACCTATGTGTGGCAACACATCTATGAAACATAGTATTTTATTTATAGCAAGGCAATGAACTGCCTTTCTTAACTGTATGAACATTTTTTATTTATGTAATAAATCCTATCTAGTAAATATATGATGAAAAAGCATAATTCTTACTGGCTGGGGAGACACTGTCATTCAGAATACAGCTGTCAGAACTGAACCATCACTCAGCCAAGGCTATAGTGGAACATTTTCTGGTGAGCACAGCTTTTTCTGCCTTCAGGAAAGTTTAGGAACATAACTTCTTACCTAGTTCTCACTTCCATGAATTACTTCTCCGTGTGAACATTTTCACAGGGCAAAATGTGTGCAGTAAGCTTCCAGGAAAAATGGTACTTGTTTCAAAAGAAAAATTGTCCCTCAAAAATAAAATATTCTTTAAAAAAAAATCAAACCACAATAGAAACTATCCCTAAAGCTTCAGTGAAATCTGGAAAAAGGCTAAAACAGCAGTCATTGAAAGAATCCTTAAAAAAAAATTAGATCACTCGTTTTCACTGGGAGGATACAACTGAATAGGGTGTCTCCAGGCAAACCAACACAGATAGACACCTTTTCGCTTGTATCCTCCTTAAAAAGCAATGCCTACCCACCATCCCTTCACATCAGAAGAAGAACAAAGTGTTTGTAGCAGCTGATGCTTCTGTGGGGCTTGAGGTATGCCAGTAAAGGTTCTCAACATCTAGCATTTTGGCCTTGCTTGGTGAGCAGTCTTCTGTTATCTTGGGGCAATCTGTTCTGCTGGTATTTTTTTTTCCCTAATAGCAGCTGCTTACTTCCAGCTAGGAACAGGCTAGTACTAGTGGCATAAAATGCGTCAGTTGACGGAGATTTCAGATGAAATGGTCATGGTATCTTTTCCTTATATGTTCTCATGGGACAATTTTCTATGAAGGCAAATTATGGCTGAAAAGTGCTTGTTAATGTATCATAGCTGTCTGTTTTCACATGAGTCACTGTGGTGCCGAGAAAAAACTCAAGAACTGTTTGAGCCTTTAGGCCAGAGCCCTCATTATCATGAAACACGAGACACACTAGTACAGAGTACACAAAGATATTGACCACTCTTTCATCCAACAGCAACAGCAGAGTCTGGTTTAAATCCAGACTTCTTGGAAAACAGCACTGCTGCTGTAATAAAATTATTGTTGAGTAGCTAAATTAGATATGCTCTGGAGAAGGTGATTATCTTTAGCAAACCTAGAAAAAGTCTTTTTTGTTTTGTTTTGTTTTTAAATTCTGGGTAGAACTAAAGAAGATGAGAATAAAGGAATTAAATATTTCAGAACTGGAAAAAGATCTGAAAACAATTCAGTTCTCAGCCAGGCCTTACCCTGGTTGCTAGGAGTTAATTACATTTGCCTTGGTTGAACTACAGTTTTTCAAACACACTGTATGGTAGCATCTTCCAACTAGAGAATCATTTTTGAAACACCCTACCTGGTAGAAAATAGCCATGTTCTCTGAGTTTTCTTTAGTTGTGCACTTGACATCCTTTCAGGTGACAGAGCCGTGCATGAGACCTGACTCTTCAGCAGGACTTAGGCAGACAGAGAAATGTGTAAACCTTGTTTCATTCAGCTAATCTGTACCTATGAAAGAAAAAAACAGCTTTTGGTGTGCAGTCTACTGTCTCTGTTTTCCTTTTCATGATGTAGTGTGCTGCTGGGACATCTCTGAATGTCAGTTTCCTCATGAAAATCCAGTCTGTTGTGCCTGAACGATTTTTACAAAGCCAGAGCTAGTTTTTCCTGACAGTTTCATCTGTTGAACAGTGAGCAGAGTCACTGCTAGCATCTAAGACTAACGACCTGCCTCTCACAGCAGAAGATGAACGTCTGTCTTTATTTATACTCCAGTGTGGGAAGAGAGATGGGACTTAAGCTATAAGTGAGTTGTAAGTAATAATTTCATTATAATCGTGGTATTGCCAAGTATCAGGGATACACCTGTGCGCACACCTGGTGAGCTTTAGACATTAATTCCCTGAATAGTCCAGAAACTTCACTTCTAGTTATTTTCATAGATGAGATAATGAATTGGTTTGAAGCAATGGACCAATTCAAAATTAGATGGCTGAGTGAACTTCTGGCCACCTTCACAATAGAGAGGTGCAGGAGCTCCCTTGGTAGGAAAATCCAGCTGTTCTAAGGAATTCCTCCAGGCAGCTCCTACTGTGACTAGAAGAATTTTAAAAGTATTACTTGACATTGTAGGTGGATAATCTGACCTTTTAAGTGACTGCCCTAGACGGTTCTTGCTGCAAAATTGATCTGCTTATACACAGAAAAAATACTTGTAAACAGTCACTAGAAGCTGGTATGGCAGAGGCAGAAATAGTTGCATAGGATGATCTTTTGGACACAGTTAAGTTAATAAGGTGCTTTGTGCATACTTTAAGACAGTCAATAACTATGGATCGTGCATGTGCTGGAGTGGTCACACAGGCCCATGGCCCATCGGGATTATTAGGACTGAGCTGAATAGCGGTTCAGGGAGACTCATTAGTTACAGCTGAAGACATCAATGCTAGGACCCTTGTAACTTTGCAACAGAGACTCCTTTCACCACCTAGCAGTGACTGATCCCTGCTTGAGACATTTGCTTTCCCATGTAGGCATTACCTTATGCCAAAATCCAAATAAATTAGCTTTTTTTTTTTTTTCTTCTAAACAAATAATCTCTCCATAAGTGTCTGCTCAGCAGTGGCCTGCCTGTGTAGCCTGACGGTTATCCAGGTATTGGTCTGAACTGAACCCTGAAAGCCTTCATGTAGCTGGGGGGAGTGGAATTTAGTTTTCATCCCTTCTTTAGATCTGAGCTTGGAAGACTGTCAGGAGAGCGGCAACTTTATATAAACAGATTAGTCATTATATAAATAAAAGCAAGGACAATTATCATCAATTACATTTTCATTGCCTTAGAACTGCTGCTCCCCATATTGGGGTATTTTCAAACTAATAGATTACACAGTCTTTTGTATTTAATAATTGGGAGAGCCATTATGCAACAGCAATGCCCACAATGGTTTGTTCTGCAGCCAGATTTTGACACAAAGAATCTAGAAAGAGCATGAAGATGAGTTCATGATGATCCACTGCTTGAATTCTCTCCACACATTGCCTACCCCTGTTCAAAAGGGTGGTACATTTGGAAGTTTATTTTCTTTGTGGAAGTTTTAGGTCTATTGAACAGCTATGGTTGTATTTCTCAGGTTTTATTTTTCCCTTTTATTGTTAATAGCTACCACATCATGATGTTTAACTTGGAAAAAAGAAAAGAAAAAAAAATCATTTTAAACAAAACAAGTATTCTGACCTTGCTGTATATGTTCATATATTCTGGTGGTGTTTTTAAACTATGGGTTACAAACAAATCTTTCAAAGAAAAAGTAAAAGATGATCATGAGGAGTCAGAGAACCTACTCTTCCATCCATAAGACCAAGCAGAGTAAAAATCTTGCAAATGAAAAACAGTTGTTCATCCTTAAACTGATATGAAAATCACAGCATCCCATTCCAGTTGTATTTTGAAACCCCAGATCTCTTTTCTACTGCAAGTTTCTGCTTAACTTTTAGAAGAATTCTGAGAGCTCCTGCACATATTCCCAGAAAAGGATCCTGGGCAAAGAACTACACACTTGCAGGCTTCACTGAGCTAAAGGTTGTCCTTCTTTCAAGGTAATGACTGTCAAACACCACCAATTTCTTACTAGCTGAAAGGAAGACCTACAGTAAATACCCTGCCAATACTCATATTTCCTTTGACTTAATCTTTTCAGCAGTTGTACTCAGCAAATATTTGGTATTCTGTTTAATCTCTTAGCCTGTTCCTGCAGGTGCTTGATTAGATTTACCTAGATCTTTCAATGCATAGTTGTGACAATTGTGATGGAATAAGTGAGTTGAAAGAGTCAACAATAAATAGGATCCTGTCACTTTATAATAAAAGAGTGTTAAGGTTTGGGGATGAGATCATGGGGCTTGGTTTTTATGGTAAACATGGGAGTGAGTTTGCAAGTTCTCTACATTATGATACACAGCACAAGAGCTGTGAGCAGAAGATGGTATACTGAAATCCAAGTAAGGACAGGTGGTTATAAGAAACTCATAATGTTTTCCTCCCTTTAGCTGACTACTTACAAACATCTTTGCTGAAATCCTCCTCCTGCTACAATACAAAACAGAATTCAAAGGACTTTGAGGGAAGCTGAAGATCTTCAAAAGAAAAACACACAGCAATTATTAAACCTCTTTGAAAAAAATCTCTGAGGAGGAATAATTTCTCCCCTCACTAAAAAAAAACCAATCCTAATTGAAAAAAAAAGAAATTGGAGACCAGTTTTCACATGCTGCTGAAGCAAAGTCTGTCAATGTAAATGACTGACTAACAACTGAGCTGCTAAATGTGTGAGTGAGACCAAACCTGCAATTACAATTAATTTCCATTCATTCATTAAAGCAAAACATAACCCTTTGTCAAATGACCTCTTAAGTAGTAACTTCTCAGATTTTTGAGGCATAACAGATGCACTGTGCTGTGGCATCTTCCCCAGGGCTAATCGTCTGTTACATAGTTCCAAACCGGATTTCAGGTAATGTAGTTCATCTAAGAAACGACAAGTCTTCTGTTCACTGTGCATGCAACACTCAGTAGTTCTATTAGGAAGAGAAAGTTGTTAAGAAAATTTGTAACAGCTACTGAACTGAATGTGCTTCAGTTACTTTCACTTTCCAAAAATACCTCATTGCATGTTTTTACTGGCATAAGCACATCCTCTAGAACAGCAAGCTTGAAGGAAAGGTTGCAGAAAATTAATTCTACATGACCAACAGATCATAGAGTCATAGAATCATAGAATTGTTAAGGTTGGAAAAGACCCTTAAGATCATTGAGTCCAACCACTAACCTAGCACTGCCAAGTCCGCCACTAAACCATGTCCCTAAGCACCACATCTACCCATCTTTTAAATACCTCCAGGGATGGGGACTCAACCACTTCCCTGGGTAGCCTGTTCCAAGGCCTGACTACCTTTTCAGTGAGGAAGTTTTTCCAAATATCCAACCTAAACCTCCCTTGGCACAGCTTGAGGCCATTTCCTCTTGTCCTATCACTTGTTACTGGGGAGAAGAGACCGACCTCCACCTCACTACAACCTCCTTTCAGGTAGTTGTAGAGAGCAATAAGGTCTCCCCCCAGCCTCCTCTTCTCCAAAATAAACAACCCCAGCTCCCTCAGCTGCTCCTCATGAGACTTGTGCTCTAGACCTTTCACCAGCTTCGTTGCCCTTCTTTGGACACTCTCTAGTACCTTGATGTTCTTGTAGTGAGGAGCCCAAAACTGAACCCAGTACTCGAGGTGTGGCCTCACCAGTGCCGAATACAGGGGCACTATCACCCCCCCGGTCCTGCTGGACACACTATTCCTGATACAAGCCAGGATGCCATTGGCCCTCTTGGCCACCTGGGCACACTGCTGGCTCATGTTCAGCCGGCTGTCAGCCAACACTCCCAGGTCATTTTCAACCAGGCTGCTTTCCAGCCACTCCTCCGCAAGCCTGTAGCGTTGCCTGGGGTTGTTGTGACCCAAGTGCAGGACCCGGCACTTAGCCTTGTTGAATCTCATATAGTTGGCCTCGGCCCAACAATCCAGCCTGTCCAGGTCCCTCTGCAGGGCCTTCCTACCCTCTAGCAGATCGACACTTCCACGCAACTTGGTGTCATCTGCAAGCTTACTGAGGGTGCACTCAATCCCCTCATCCAGATCACTGATAAAGATATTGAACAGGACTAGCCCCAGTACTGAGCCCTGGGGAACACCACTTATGACCGGTCGCCAGCTGGATTTGGCTCCATTCACCACCACTCTCTGGGCTCGGCCATCCAGCCAGTTTTTAACCCAGCGCAGAGTGCACTTGTCCAAGCCATGAGCAGCCAGCTTCTGCAGGAGAATGCTGTGGGAGACAGTGTCAAAGGCCTTACTGAAGTCCAAGTAGACAACATCCACAGCCTTCCCCTCATCCACTAAGTGGGTCATCTTGTCATAGAAGGAGACCAGGTTGGTCAGGCAGGACCTCCCTTTCATAAACCCAGGCTGACTGGGCCTGATCCCCTGATTGTCCCACACGTGCTGCATAATGGCACTCAAGATGATCTGCTCCACGACCTTCCCTGGCACCAAGGTCAGGCTGACAGGCCTGTACTTTCCTGAATCCTCCTTTGGGCCCTTCTTGTAGAGGGACATCACATTAGCTAACTTCCAGTCATCTGGGACCTCTCCGGTTGACCAGGACTGCTGATAGATGATGGAAAGTGGCTTGGCAAGCTCCTCTGCCAGCTCCCTCAGTATCCTCGGGTGGATCCCATCTGGCCCCTTAGACTTGTGGACATCCAGGTGGAGGAGCAGGTCGCTGACTGTTACCTCTTCAATAACTGGGGCTTCATTCTGCATCCTATCTCCATCTCGCAGCTCAGGGGCCTGAATACCCTGAGGATAACCACTCTGACTATTAAAGACTGAGGCAAAGTACCTCCACCTTCTCCTCATCCTTTGTGGCAATGTTTCCCTCTGCATCCAACAAAGGGCAGAGATTCTCCTTAGCCCTCCTTTTGCCGCTGATATATTTGCAAAAACATTTTTTGTTATCTTTAACTGCAGTGGCCAGTTTAAGTTCTAGCTGGGCCTTTGCCTTTCTAGTTTTCTCCCTGCATAACCTCACAACATCCTTGTAGTCCTCCTGAGTTGCCTGCCCCTTCTTCCAAAGGTGGCAGGCTCTCCTTTTTTTCCTGAGTTCCAGCCAAAGGTCTCTGTTCAGCCAGGACGGTCTTCTTCCCTGCCTGCTCATCTTTCGGCACATGGGGATGGCCTGCTCCTGCACCTTTAAGACTTCCTTCCTGAATAACATCCAGCCTTCCTGGACTCCTTTGCCCTTCAGGACTGCCTCCCAAGGGACTCTGTTAACCAGACTCCTAAACAAGCCAAAGTCTGCCTTTCTAAAGTCCAGGGTAGCAGTTTTGTTGACACCCTTCCTTACTTCTCCAAGAACTAAAAACTTGAAAAATTGAAATGATTTCATGGTCACTGTCCCCAAGACAGCCTCTGACCACCACATCACCCACCAGGCCTTCTCTGTTCGCAAACAGCAGGTCCAGCGGGGCACCTCCCCTGGTTGATAGTTCAGTGGAAACCAGATGATGTTATGCTCATTCAGTTAGGAAGAAGGAGAACTCTGCATGATACCTGTCTGGTCAAAAGACAGCCTTCTTTCTCCAGCCTTACATGGTTTTTACAATTTTTTTTAATTACTTTTTTTTTAACAGATTATTTCCTTTGCACAGTTTTACAACCATAGTGGCGTAGACATGGAAGGTTAAACTAAGGGGATTATGTGCATTGCTGTAAAACAGGTTTGTGAAATAGTCTACCTTAAAAAAAAAAAAACAACCCCAAACATAAAAATCCCACTGGCCAGAATTCCCCTTCTTTCAGCTTTGCAGCAGAAAATTTGTAATGTGGAACCACAGTCAAAGCACAAGAACCAGTGTTTGTTTTCTTTGGCAGCAGAAGCAGGTGAAAACATTTCTTTCTTCAGTTGCTCCATTCGCAGTGTGCTGAAGGCCGCTAACCTCTCTCCTGTGCCAGTATAACCTTTTGTAAGGCTGCACTGAAGTGACCCCAGTGAAAACAATGTATTTTGTTTTAGTCCTGCCTCCATTTTACACCTCAGCCCCACTGGGACCTGCACCACCATGACTTAGAGAAGGGATGGTGGAAGCGCAACTTCTGCCTGGTGAAAGAAATTGTTTTCTAAATGGCCAAGGCCTTGATTGCCTAAACCTGATTTAGCTGTGTGCAGCCATGGGCTTTCCCAGTGCCTATGCAAGAACAGGCTCACAAACATATCATTGCAGGTAGGAGGAAGAGCTGCCCCCCTCCACAGCAGCAGGACTGCAAACCATGCCCCAGCCTGGGGATGGTCTAGACTGCATCTTCCATGCTGTCACATCATGATGCTTAGCAATCACCCCAACACCAAATTCCACAGCACACCTTAGACAGGGATGTTCCAGGGATGTTCCAAAACACAACCCGCTACAGTCATTGCTGCAATCTCTCTTTCTACCTTCTTCCTACCTTTTGCACCTGCGGTTCTGACCATCATTTAGAAACTTAGGATGGAGCCCTGTAAGCCAAGAATCTTCAAAGCCTTATGCAAAGGGAAAGAAAAAATCTTTTCCATGGCCTTGCTTCTTCACTGTTATTCTCTTTTACCAGCATTAACTAAGAATGAGCCCACATTCAAATGCTTCCACCAGCACAAGGTGTACAATTATTTGCACCCTGATAGCCATCTGATGGCTGCTAGCAAACTTAACAAAGGTAGCACTACTACCAACAACTGGCCTAGTGGAACTAGCACTGATGTCTCCCTGCTTATTTGATCTGACTTCACAATTCCTGTGAGAAGGCAAGTAGCCCTAAATATAATCTAATTTTCCTTTTCCACGTCCCCCATAATTGAGTGATTTCAACCCTCCACTCATGGCATATCTTGCCCAAATTCCCACACAGGAGAACATCTCTCCATGTTATTCCTGAAGTCCTCTTTATTCTGCACCCAGAATACTGTGCTTACACTTTCAGCACAAGCATGAGATTTTGGCTCTAAAAAGAGTTAAACCCAATGGATTCTCTCTGGAGACAGATACATTGAGTTTGGCTTTGAAATTGGCTTTGCTTTCAAATCAGCAGGAGAAAATAAACAGTTTGATACTGAAAATAAATGAAATAAAAATAGCTAGAAGGTTTACTTAGGCTCCTGATGCAAAAATATTGGAAGCATGTTTCAAGTGAAATGCCAGTCTCTTTTACGCCTCAAATGCAGAGACTGCACACTTCTAGCACTTTGATCAACACAACAGAGTTGATTCTGAAGAGCAGATAATGACTGAAGAGCAACTCTCTTTCGCTTCTTTTGCAATATGCAATATTTGACAATGAAGTTGTCCATTATCCATCCTGCTGATAGATTTTTATTTACTGAATTAAAATGGCTGCTCTTCTTTACCTTTTATTTTTAAATGTTTTAAAAGAACAAGATTTTTAAAATAACTTTTTTCCTCCTTGCTGAAAAGATGATTTTCTTAGCTCTTGTTAGAAGGCAGAGTGATTTCTAAAATTTGCTCACTTATAACTGAACACCATAATAGATCCCTCTGCTGATAAACTTCTGGGGCCCCATTAATCTCTGCCATGTACGCTCCTGACAGATATGTGATTCTCATTCAGCAGTACTGTGTTTGTTTCTTTTTGCAACGAGTCATCTTTGTTTTACTCTCCTGGGATATTGTACCTACTTCACATATAATTTCAGTAAATCCCCTCAAATTGGTCAACTCCAGCCTTTGCATTAATAGGAAATGAAGAGTATTGCTTTATAAAGTGGTTTTCCAAGATTTAATAGCTTCTGGAGCCAAAGCTATTCCCAGCTCTTTCAATAATATTATTCAATAACCATAAATCCATGCTGAAACAATTTTCTTTGTTTGAAACATAGAGATATAATCATGATTCAGGATGAAGTTCTCCCTGGACCTTGCTTATTTGCTACAACATTTAGTCTCTGCTCAGAAGGACGGAATAAAATTTGTCACTGTTCACATTTTGCAGGCATTGATTGTACACAGTATTTCTCTGTGCTGCAGGGTGCGGAGATCTCTCTTCAAACCTACACAAATGGAGGAAGTCCATTACCATACATTGGTGTTTAACAATCTCTGTGTGGACAAAGATGGAATTTTGTTCATGAGGACTTTTTGTGTTGTTATTGGGAGGGGTGTTTCTCATTGCTTGAGCAAGGGCCTGTTCAAGTATGCCATTTGTATTTCTTTTCATTTGGAACTGAAATTTGGTTTGCTTTTAAGAGCTGAAAAGGTCTAAAGATGCAGGCCGTACCTGGAGTTTCAGAGTACTTAGATATTCCCACATTTCTATGGGAGCTAAGTCCACAGATACTTCAGGAGATGTATTTCATGTTTTAAAAGGACTCTGCCTCAAGGTGCTGTGATAATCTTGAGTTCTTTACACATATGTATCCCAGAAAAAACTCCCATTAGCTCACTGTCATGATCACATTTTCTCTCCTTTTCTCTCCCACCCCAACTGCCCAGAAATCATAAAATGATAGAAAGGTCGGGGTTGGAAGGGACCTTTAAAGATCACCTAGTCCAACCTCCCTGCCATGGACAGGGACATGTTTCACTCGATCAGGATGTGTAAAGCCCCATCCAACCTGACCTTGAACACTGCCAGTGATGGGACATCCACAACTTCTGTGGGCAGCCTGCTCCAGTGTCTCACCGGAGTAGAGGGAGAATCCCCTCCCTCCACCCGCTGGCCATCCTTCTTTTGATGCAGCCCAGGATACAGTTGGCTTTCTGGGCTGCAAGCACACATTGCTGGCTCATGTCCAATTTTTCATTCATCATTAAACCCCAGTCCTTCTCTGCAGGGCTGCTCTTAATCCATTCATCACCCATATCACCTTGTGATATTCAGGAAGACACCTTGATAAAAGAGGAGGCATTTCACAGAGTGGGGAAAAGTTGTAGGTCTAAGGAAAGGAGGCTGAACCAGCTGGCGGCACTAAATGCGCGTGGGGTAGATATTCACCCTTGAACCAAAGGAATGGTTTTCAGGTTTGGGGTGCAAAATGTAACATTTGGGGAAGGAGAGAAGGACATGGAAATTCAGTTTTTCTGCAGCTGAGAAGTAGCAGTATTAGAAAATGTAGCAATAAGTGAAAGACGTATACCTTATTCAGGATTTTCCTGTGTGCGGGAAGATGGTGTGAGTTCTGAAGGTTGCATTCACCTTTTGCTGGAAAGGTGATCTACCACAGATGACAGCAGCAAGCTGCAATGGTCAGCGAGAAATGCCAGGAGTGCCTAATGGGGAGGAACAGTTGATGCAATGGAGCATTGCGAAGAATAACAAAGGTGGGAACAGCTGGCACCACCTGGTAAGTGGCAACTTAATTTAGGCCTCACTGCCTACCGAGAAAGAAAACAGACCTCAGGACTGTAAGTCTGTGTTACTGAAGGGCAGGAGAAGATAACTTGACCTACGAAGTGTCTTGCCACAGAACTGGAGAAAGGGGCTGTGAAATCTTTGTACTCTAGGTACTGTATGTTTTGCTATCTGCCATGTTGGGAGGTTGTTTCCCCCTCAGATTGATTGGCTTGAAAAACAATTTTTTATTGATATTTGTAAGTGGGGAAGAAAAGCCCAGGGAGTACCATAAAGTTTATTTTATTTTGTTTTTCACAAGTTTCTGGATAGGCATTCAGAAGAGTGTCTGAGTTGTGATCCAGCATCTGTAGACCAACTCCTGGCAGCAAGTAACACCAATAAAGAATAATTTCTATAAGGGGAATGGTAGGAAATTTCCTGAAACTATGTGGAAAGAGGGTACTTCTCAAAGCAAAGGCTTCTTAAGGCAAATTAAATAACAAGACAGCTATCGTATGGCCTGCTGAAGATTTGCAGCAGGCCGATGCAGACAACAGACAGGTTGAGGTCTGTTAGGTAAAGGGTGCTCAGAGCCCATCCCCAGGTGACGTTTGCAAAGTGGTCCCTTAGCAGGACAGAAATTCCAAAGCAGCTGTGACTTACCTTCCTCTGCTTGCCAAAAAGCAACCAAACTAAAGCACTTTCAAGAGGACAGACCAAAATTTCAAGATTCAGTTGAAGCTCGGGGAATAGTTTCAGAGAGGGAAGAATAGACTAGTGTGTTTCAGGATCCACTCTTTATTTCAGTTCCAGCGCATAAGAAAATAAATGTCTTTGTTTCTAAATGCATTCCTGAAAGTCTAATCCAAAAGAAACATATTGTGAAAAATTTCTGTCTCTCCTTCTCCACCTAAAATTTCTTATTTTCTTCCTCCTCATTCAGCCTCTAAGGTGGAAAGCAAGAGGGGAGGGGAGACTTGTTCATTCATCTCAGCTGGCAACAGACAGTCTGATAGTGGAAAGCAAATCAGTTAATCTGATGGAATCTTAATTATGAGTCAAATGCTCAGTTCTAAAAAAACCACACCTGCCACAGATCTGTGTTTTTCTGAGCAGCAGCAGAACTATCTGTCCTGGACTAAGACAACTGGCTATTAAAAGTGTATCATTTCTACCAATGGAAAAACAACCTAGCTGCTGTGATTGGTGCCTTCATGATGTCATTTGCTTTGTCAAGTGAAATTAAAGGGAGGTGGTGTCAAGGTGAGACGGTTGCTCAAATGGTGTCCAGTGTTGCCTGGGCTTGAACAACTCCCTCTCCCTTCAGTTATAAAAGCTTTATGAAATGGCTTAACATAGCTTACAGTACAGTAATTCAACGTGGTTCAACGTGTTCACCCAGCCAAGATGGCAGTACTGCCTCCAAGGCAATAATGGGGATGATTTCAGGGAGCTTTGCAGGGGGTTCTGCTCTGGTTCTGCTTCACTTGAAATGTTTTGTTTCCAGTGATGTTCCTGGAAATGCTGCAAGGCCGTCTGTATACAGCATTTCTCCCTTCCTTGGCCCGTGGAGCTCCGTCATGTGTAATTGCATACGTAAGCCTCAATGTCAGTAATCCTAACTCAGGTACTTCGGCATTTACTTTTTCAGTCAGCCTGATGTTATCAAGTTGCATTGAGGCTTCAGGACTGTGTCTGCCTCATTATTGTAGTTTTGACTCACCCTGTGGAAACCAAGGGTTATCTCTCAAAGAGCAAATTACTACGGGATAGAAAGGGAACGAAAGACTTAGCTGGAAAGCTGATAAGTCTCCCAAGTGTTTCTCAGCTACAATTTATGAGGGTGTCTTCAGTCCCTGTCTAATTCTATTTACCCGCTGACCAGGCGGCTCTGTCATTTGTCAGGGAGAGCTGCTGTTCTCACAGTCTGCACCTTGTTAAATCTTCCTTTGCAAGAATGAAGAGTCCTTGAGACTCAGATGTTTCCTCCTCTTTATGTGGGCATGTTGAAATGGTGATCAAATAAATTTCAATGCATTCTCCTCTAAGACAATCTCTGTGAGGTTTTGGGTTTTTTTTCCCGCTCAGATCTCTTATTAGGAAAAAAGATTTCCCCCAACCCCCTGCCCCAAGTTGTCTTGCGGAGTTTCTTTGTGTCACTTTTGGTTACTTATCATTGTTGAATATATGTTTGAATCTTGTTGGGATAATGAACAAAACTATGGATATGGCTAAATGCAAATTTGCACGTGAAGCTCATTTTACTATGTGGTCTAATGGTAGGGCAGATAAAATAGGTTTTATTTGTATAAAAAAACTTTCTGTTCCTTGACATTTTGTTTCAAAAGCTTTTTTTCCTTCTCTCTGCTGTTCAATTCCCTTTCTGAAAATGGCTCTATATAGAATTGAGGCAGAGGCTGGGTTTACACACACGTTTACATATGCATGAAGTGGAACTCTTCACTGTTCCCAGAAAGCACAAGTAATTTACGCTCCTAGGTCAACTCGGGTAAAAGAGAGACAGTTAACTCTGCTCTAGCTGAGATTAATAGCATCGTCTTCAGTTCAAGCATAAAAGATCTAAGCTAAGACAGCACAAATGATCTTAACTGTGGAGCACCACTGATGGAACGGAAGAGTCCGTTGGTGCATCTCCTTGGGGAATAAGTTAGACTGCTACTCTTCCTGGCTTGAGTTAATTCCGGTGGTAGGACACATTAAAATGATTCGTGTCTCTTCTCCTGATTCTTCCCTTTCTCATCCTTCATGCTTTATAATCTGACTCTTCTGCTTCTTCTTGGGAACTTGCGGGTTGCTGTTCGTGATTTATTTCCCCGGGGCAGGGGGTAAGTCTAACTTGACATGGCTTCTTTGGTGGTTGTTAAAAACCAGACTGTATGTTCAAATGCATCTACCAGCCAAACAAGGGCTAAATAGAATTTGAAAGTAGGAGTATTTAAATGCCTAGGGAAATTTAGCACATCTGCCGTTGGCCCATGTAAACGGACCGATGATTCCTGAACAAAATTACGACTTTTCATTTTTGGGTGTGCAGAGAAGAGGAAATATAGCCAAGCATCTAAGTATATAGGTCATTAGGGAGTTTCAGAATAGCCATTTCAGCTCCTTTGCATACTTAGACAGCCCATTAAAGCATTCCCTTTGTTTCCTCAATAGCAAAATGAGTGGGAAGAACAAGCCTCATTTGCCAGTACTTGTCCCTTGAAATGAAAAGCAGATCGATTAAGATGATGCATGTGGACACAATTCCCCAGTTATCAGAACAAGAAGACTTTTGAGACTGATACCTGTGTGGTTCGTAAAGGTCCTATTATGGAGATTCCCACAGCCATAAATCCTGAAAGAAAGGCACTCCTGAGACAAATGAGTGTATCTGGGAAATGAGCATGGGTAGGGACACACTGTGTAGCTCTGAGAAATGCAAAACCTTCTGTTTGCTCCTCTTAGTTTTTCCTTTTGTGATCTCAGTTCACTAGCAAGGTTGCAAATGGGGAATGTGGGACCTGCTAATGCTGCATGACCCCGATGCCTGGACCTTGCTGAGAAGCCTCCTTCTGCAGGCCTGATTCTCTACATGCAAACTCCTTTACTCATGTGGGTAACTAGATTTGACTCCAAAAGACAGCCTGTGGGAATGAAGCTGGCTTCTGTTAGCCCAGATTTAGTAGCGGCTGCCACTTTGGTAGGAACGCTCAAGCTGAAGTTGTGCACCTGGAATCACAGAATAAGTCAGGCAGGAAGGGGCCTCAGGAGGTCTCTGGTCCAACCTCCTGCTCAACACAGCATCAGCCATGATACGAGACCAGGTTGCTCAGGGCTTTGTCCAGCTGAGTCCTGAAAACTCCAAGGATGGAGAGTGCACAGCCTCTCTGGGGCAGATGCACAGTAACTTCAAGTTAGAGTCTGGTTAGTTACATAAAAGGTCTGACCAGCTGAATGTAAGTCTCCCGTCTAACCATGGTGGAATGTGAATGCTGATTTATGAACAATGGACTATGAAAATTGCCTTTGTCTGACTGAGATTTCAGACTGATTTAAAGGTCAGAGTAGTCAGCATCTTATTAAAGCTCTGCATTTAACTGCTTGCAATTGAATGTTTAACAGACGCCAGTCCAGCTTTGCCTGTAACGTGGTGTATGTCAAATAGTATCCTTGGAACTAGTACTAAAAAATAACTTGTACTAGCGGTTTTGATTTCAAAGGTTCAATGACAGATCAGGCTATGGGCGTCTAACAAATTTTGACATTTTACTTAGATAAAGTGCCAGTCACTTAAGGAGAGAGCACAGGCTTTTCTTCCTGTCTAGAGCTCTTCATTGGAGTTGGGTAAATGGAAAGCTGGCCATGCTTGTCATTATAGCCTTCAGAGCATGGAGAGGGGTGCTTTACACTCGTTCTACGTATCTACAGGCAAGTCAGAGTATGCAGCTGTGAAGAGAACCGTGCCACCCATATTAGGAACAATTCAGAAGTCTCTGTTCTGTGACATGGTGAAAGAAAGTGCTTGTGGGTTGGAATAGCCCCCAGATTAGCTCTAGTCCAGAGATGAGACCTTGTCTCCCTTGCTGACCTCCCATAACGCTCCAGTGCTGCAGTGTGTCTCACAGGAGTTTTACTTGCTCTAAGCTTTTAATGAACTGCCTTTTCCTTGCTCCGTGTCTCATCTTGCCCTCTGAATTCAATTCTACATTTAAGTACTCAAGAAAACTCACAGAAATCTATACATCATTATTATGGGCAGACAAACTGTCATTTGAGCATCTACCCTTCCCTCCCCTATTATCTCCTTTCTAGGGAAAGAAATCTCTTCCACTCTTGTCCCTACAGTACTGTCAGTTTCATGTTCTGTCTTTCACCTTTCTAGAAGGCTATTTTGCTACAGGTTCTCAAAATGCTGAAAATACCTGGAGAGAAACTGGGGACTGTCATTGTCCTTGGAGCACATTATGACTCGACATGTTCATATCTCTGAGGCAATGGGACGGGATGCGGGAAGATTCTATAAAACAAAACACAGCATCAACACATGCAAGTGGTATTCACGCACTAAGCTATATGACTTTGGATAGTCTTGTCCATTTATAAGAATTCAGAGATTAAAAATAGCATGGAAGGAAAAGTTGTAGGTGAATGTTCCAAATTATGGCATTTGAGCTCAAAAGGAAAAGTATGTTTTTGCTTATGAGAGATGAATAAAATCATTGTAATGTATTCACACTGTGCATGTAGGTTGTTTTCCATCAATTCCACTGTTTTTCCTGCGTAGGAACATCAACCAAAATTAAGTAAGGCAAATAGTTCTGCCCACAGCAGGGAGGAGAAAATGCATTCATCGTTTAGACGATGAGATCCTCTGCATGCTGAACGCCTTCATCTGGACTCAATTTTCTACACAGTCAGTGACAGGCTGAGAAAGGACAGCACATTTTGATAGGCTGGGAGTTGTCTTCTGTTTGCTCCCACATCAGCACACAAAATTGGACACCAATGGGACAGCTACCCAATGGAGAAGCAATTCAGTGGAAGAAGTCTGACAACTCAACCTTGTACAAATTCATTTGCGTATACCACCAACAGATATTTATTTTGACTTCCTTGACCAGTGACACGACACAAACATTTAACAAAAAAGGTTTTTCTTTCCACTAAGTTCTGCACATACCCTTTTACCTTCAGATTCCTGACAAATACTTATTTCACCACTGTAGACAATAACACATACAGAGAAATTAATCGCAGATTGTAGCTGCTTCCCTCCAGGCCCTGACACATCCATTTAACCACCATGTACAAGTGGCACTTCCTACCACTCACAGACTACAGCTGAGTATCTCTTAGCTGGGCTGACTGTTCTCTCTGTTTCTGCAGCACATTTAACTTTAAAACCCCTCTTAGACTTTATTGATGCTGTCATGATGGGGTACGCTGCTCCAGATTTTTTTCCAAGTACCTTTGGCTGGGTTAAGATTGAATATTAAGTCTTGTGGAGGCCTGCTTATGGAGACCTGCTGTCGAGTTTTCTTCTGGAGGGATAAGCATGTCCAGCCAGAGCAGTTTCTTACCTCTGCTGATCTCTGTCTGGAACCTCTGGCTGAGATGAAGTCTGTTGATGAGATTTCTGTAGAAAGGAAGAAAATACCCTGATTTCTGCTTGATCACCTATGTGAGCTCTATGTTTAAATAAACCTGGTAAGGGTTAACACACGCAACCAACGTGTCTTTGATCATTTGGCCATTTTAAACGAACCTTGAACAACACCTTGAACATCTGGTTTTATTTGTAAAGGAAGGTGATTTTTATGCCAGAAGGGGACACTGATGTTGGAGGGACTTGCCACATAACTATCGCTTCTGGGTAAATGCTCAGAAAAAGTTGACTGTTTATTTAGAAAAGGCTAGTAAATGTAGCATGTTCCTATACTCCGGAAGCCTGAAGAAGTCCTGCGTGGAAAGGTAAAGTTCCACACACAAAATCTGTGTGGCTTACCTTAATTCAGTGTAGCCAGACTCAAGTAACTTATTTCTAATTCAGTTAATCACACACCCTCTAATGTGCACGACATCTAGTGTGTGGGGAGAAGGTGGCGTCAGAAAAATGATGAAGGACTTGGTGGTGGAGTGTTTGGTTGTCTCCTCACAATGACGATGATTGGCGGGGACATGGAAGAGTTAGGCAAACCCCAAACCATTGTATGTAAAACTGCAAATTTCAAATTCTAGCTGCAAATTGCACTAATAAGAAAAATTCATGTGATGTCTTCTAATGGACTAGAAATATGAAATTTCAGTCATTCATTTTTTAAATGTTTCACTGTTTGAAGGAGGAAAATTGGAAGATTCTAGAGGAGAGGGAAAACACAATTTGAACAGTTAAATAAAGGCTCTACTCAGCCTCATTCAGGATACTGCATTTCAAACAAGAGTAAGAGTTTGGAAATGGTCTTGTGGTGATTCCTGTCATTTGGTAGTAGAATTTGGAAATATGTGAACACCGTCTCACACGGGAATGAAATAGAGTTCTTCTTTAATAAAAACTAAGGAGATAATACCTCTCCTGGGAGGCTATCGGCACTTTCGGCTGATGGGAGGCAACAATTCTCCTGTGCAGTTGTTGACTACTGTTCACTGTTTCTTTAGGGAATTAATTATTTGAGTGGTTTCCCCATATGAAGTATTTCTATCCTTCTAAGATGTGATTACAGAATTAGGATGATAAGAGAAACAGTCATTTCCCTTGGCTTTAGTTTCAGATTCTGTCTGGGATTTTCTGTTGGTTGGTTTTATCCTTTGATTGTAGAATTAAGGATGGAAAAGGCACCTGTGAAGTTGTTTAATTCCTTCTTGAAAGCATCAGAGCTGTACCAGAGATACATTCCTAATACCCACCCTGTGCAACTTTCCATCAGGCAGGGAACAAGTAGCTCCTTGGTCATTGCAAAGCTTTGTTTTCAGTCTTTAGCATCGGTTGCGTTTTTTTTCTGCTCTATAAATCATTAAAATTAATAACAGAGGAAACAAAACCCTTAAAGCTAATATTTTTTGACATTGCTCTTTTAAAAAACTGTTAAATGTTTTTAAAAAGTGGATTATCTGGACAAGTTGTTTAAATTTGGGATTCTTTTTCCTTACGTTCATTGATATTGTTATTTTAGCTGTAAGGTCCAATAATAATAATAATGTGAAACAGGCAAACTTTTTCATTAGAGGTAAAATATTGTATTAAACCAATTGATATATTAGGGGAAGCAAAACAAAGTCAAGCAGTTAAGCTTTAAGGTTTGGTCCTCGTATGAGGTCTAACAACTTGCTGAAAAATTCAGATTAAATACATAAGTGTTATATTTTGTTTTGTTTTGGTTTTTTTTGTTGTTGTTGTTCTGTTGTTTTACTTCTCCCAAATTACTTTGCATTGAGTTGAATCAATACAGCCATATTGAGAGCAAACTAATGACCAACTCCTGCAGTATTCAGAAACAACATCACCATTCTGAAATGTAAACAGGTAAATACATCTAAGTCTTTAAGGAATGCCCTGCTCCACTTGCTGAAGGTTAATCTTTCCAAGTGGAGAGGCTTTCTGGACATACCAATCCCTGAGCTGTTGAGGCTCAGAGCCACTTTCCCAGAAGGATGCTCAGAACAGAGCCTAGGACTGAAAGGCTAAATGCAGTTAACAGGCTTCGTATCATTTAAAAGGAAAAAAAAAAAAAAAAAAGGCATTAAGCAATTATTTCATAGAGATTACAGCACTGTGGTAGGGATTTTAATGTTCAAAGCATTGAGTAGTCACTGCTTGGGACTGGCCTACCTGTCCGGTTGATAGGTCAGAAAATATCTTCTTCAGGAGGCCATTCTGAAGCAGAAAATGGCCATGTAAAGTTCAAAGGGCCATGCAGAAAATCCTGGCTCTGCCCATAGTTGGGCTACGAAACCTCCTGATGGTTTTTCCTCCGTTCCCTAAGGATTCAGCCATGCCCATCTGGTTTCAGAACCCATCCTCCTTCCCGTTGTCTCAGCTTCTTCTGACACAGTCAACTCATCTCTGAAAGCACAGCATAGGAGTTGGAACCACCAGCACCCCTTGAGTTGTTAAAGCTCTGTTTATGGCTAAAGCAAATTAGGTGTATTTACACAGGTGCTTTGATTCTGCATGCTCTTAGAACAAAGGTTTTATGCCTCAGCTTCTCTAGTAAACGTGGAAATCTCTCTCACCCTGAAATGCATCTTTACCTAAAGCTTCAGTAAGTGCAAGCCCTGAGGCAAAATGCATTTGGTTTACATACAGCCCCGTTCTTTTCCTGAATACAGATCACATTTGCTCAATGTCTAGATTCATACAGCCAATACCTGACTTACTTGATGTACAGTACTCTGCACAAAATGAATCGCCCATGTGACATGAAGTACATGCTTTCTTTACAGGTGTGCACCGTTAATTTCAGAACACTCTGTATTTCCTCAGAAAAAAGAATTTTTTTGGTTTTTTTGCAACTCATCCCTTACCATAGAAATGTTATCAGGAATGGTTTGCCTTGCTAGTGCACCTTTAATCTGAGAATTAAGGGAGAAACATGGTGTGTGGTATACTTCTTTGGCTGCGGAAAAGGCAGGTGTTCATTTCCAGCATCAGTGCCAATATTCTGCTCTTTCCAATAACAAACTAAAGGCAAAAGTTTAAGACCTGAAAGGCTAGCTCACTCTAGCAAGACGCTATACACCACGGTAACAACCACTTGTACCTTTATTCCCAGAGCTATCACAACCAATCCTGTATTTTCTCCTTTGCCGCTGGTATTTTGTTGTTAAATCCAGATCAGAATAGTTATCAGCAGCTTTAAAGAGCAAACGGGCAAGTCCACTGTGCTGTCGCAGAAGTGCAAATTACAGACAACATACCTGTTTGGTTCAATTATTATTTTAACACCTGGTGGTCCTGGTGGGGTATGCACAGATAATTCAGGTATTTGAGTCAGTTGAGTTCCGTGATTCATGTGGGTTATCTATGCCACCTTGCCAAAATGGGGCAAAGTGGGCAACCAAATACTCTGAACAGGTTTCATAGGAATTACAAGCCTGGGGGAGCGAGCAAGGAAATAGCGCTAGGGAATACTTTGTTAATGGCGACTTTGTCTTCTGGAGTATGCAGATAAAGCTTCTGAGTTTGCGGCCTAAAATTGTGCAGTGCCCTAATTATCTTGAGCAGAAAGCAGAAAAAGGGCAGCGTAGTGCAATGAAGAAATGAATGGGGAACAGTTTCTCCACACAGACAGAGTTGCTGTTCTTCTCTTCCCTGTAGCTCTTTACAGTTCAAAACCAAACAGTTGATATGAGGAACTGGTCAGGGGGAGGGAACAACCTCGTCCATGTAGAATTTCTTATGATTCCTCCATCCCTTAAAAAATTGGATGCATAGTGTTTTGAATACCCTTAATGGTAAGATTAGCCAAGATTCCTGGAATAAAAATGTCTGTTGTGGTTAAGGACAGAGCAAGTGCCTTCCCTTCACAGACCAGGCCTTTAATACCTCCACTCCCGGGTATCTGTGTGGAAAGACAGATGCCATTTGAAATCCTCAAATTATTCTGAAAGAAAATTGCTGCCCTTTGATGCATTCAATGTTTAAGTAATTTTTAAGTGAGGTTTTGTAACATGCAGCCAGAGCCCAAGGACTTTGGATCTGTCGTCAGGCTTCTGAAAACCTTAATTCTTCTTGATTCTATGGTTTTGCCTCCTGTTTCTTCTTGAGCTGAAAAACGGCACATGAAAAAAGAGAAAGAGAGGAGCTACATGCAATAGTTACCATTTTAGAGGAATGCAATGGTAGTACATTGTGTTTAAAACCATGAGTAGGGATAGGTTTTGATTTGTCTTGAATGAGTGACAATATTCAACTTTCTTCTCTCAATAACGAGAGGTGTGGGGTTTTTTAATTTAAAATTGCTCTTCACCTCTGTCTTAAATACTATTCCTGTGTGTGGCAGGTCAGAAAGGCAGTATATGCTAAAGTATGCCATGGTGTTTCTAGATCTAAACTCTGCTAGGAGGTTATTTTCTCATTGCTAGCAGAAGTGTTACCCATTTCTTCTTTTAGAGTCAGATTACACCGTGTGCTACACACAGGAAGGAAAAGAAATCCATCCAGAATGGGGAAGACAGGTGAGATTTCCCTTAATGGGTTTTGCAGGAGATAATTCTGAAAGCTGACTGAGGTGCTGACTAATTGCTAACTTGGAAGCAAGTTAGAACTTGCGAAAGTCTAATCAGTGACTGAAGCAAACCCTACTAAATTCTGTCATTCTGAATAAATATTTGTGGTGACTTATTTCTGTCAAGGAGCAGGACTAAACCTGCCACACTAAATACAACTCTGTGTGAGACTAACCAAAATAAAACTATTATGTAAGTCTGAATTTCACAGAACAAGTGATGATTTCACTTGATATGGGACATTAAAAACACCTGGAAGGCCTTATAAAGATCTAGCATTTAAATCTTATCTTTGATTTCCTAGATGAAGCCTTTCCTCAGCCTTGGAGTGCTAGCAATTTCAACCTACATTGGCTTTTTGATTTATAAACTTTCATCAGTTTCTTTGTCTCTTTGATGCGTTGTACCTGTACACGCTTTTCTACAAAAGCTACCCAAGCACATTTTATATATTATTCAATTTTGCTACATGAGGGAGAAATTAAAAGTCTTGTCAACTCTTCATAAAATAGGCTGTCCTTTTGTTAAGTAGATGTACGGGCTGCTCATGTCTTTTGCTAACTACTCAGTGTTTTGTCTTTTATAATAGCCATTCAGTCTATCTTGTTGTGATGAGCATTTTGAGTAAAATATTCTTTTACAGTTACTCCAGCTCCAGATGATCTGCATTTAATAAAAACAGAAGAAACAAAGTCTTTTTGTTAGTCGTTTTGGTGTGCCCCCCCCCCCCACACACACAAAGTAATCCAACATAATACAGAATTATCTCTGCATTTCCCCAGGGCATTTCACTTGGGCTAGAAGCTTCTCACGAATTGGTGAAATTTAGGGAAGCCCTTGCACAACGTACCCTGGAGAAATGGGAAGTGTTAAAACAGCCTTTGGAGCCGCTAGCTGCTCTCTGGTCCAGACAGTCTGAAAATGCATGGTACCAGGACACGCTGAGCTTTCAAAGGAGTGGAAGTATTAGTGATTGTCTTAATTACAGTGATCATTTGTATCCAATGCTGACAACTTAGCCCTGAGGTTTCCAGTAGTAATACTGTAAAATACAATATTGATACATCATACCCGTTCAATAAACACAGAGCAACCTCTAAGGAGGGATCTCACTGACCTATTATTAACAGCAGGACAAAGACCTTTGCACACTTCAGTGGTCATCAGACCCGGATACGTACTATTGAGGCAGGTAGGTGGCGATGGTCTGTTTGCACAGGCATGGTTCCCAGTCTGAGCATGAGAAAGGTTTCCATGTCTTTCCAGCTCTAATCTCCGTGTAAGCTGTTCTCGTCCTCTTCACTCCATCTCCTTGTCTGTGTTCAGGAAATAAATGCATATCCAAAATATACAGATGATGAGAAGACTGAAAATGTTCATTCCATTGCCACCAAATTAGAGAGTCTCTGTATCTGATTTGAAATGTGGTCTATTGATGGCCAATAGACTTTTTTTGATGGGCCACGCTTTTTTCTTTTTTCTTAAAAACTGCTTAGGCTTGTCTAATGCAAACCAGAACTCTGATTCTATGGTACTAGGCTGAGGGTTTAACCAAATCCTATGGGGCTAGCAACACACACGAATTTAGAAACAGAGCATCCATAGTACTTTTCCAGGTAGGTCTGGAAGGCAAGGACCCACAGTTTGCCTTTCAGGAGGGAGTTCAGGACTGCGAGAGGAAGTTGCCTTTTCCCTGCTGAGAGTCAGGCCCTCAACACCCAAAGGACAGACGTTTGACGTCACTTCTGCTTGGTGGCATCAGCAGACGTTACACTTTAAACACAGACTTGGTCCTCCTTCATGAAACCCGTCATAAGGTAACAGGAAAAGCAAAGAGCAACGGTTTGCTTGTCTACGGTTCATACTGACCCTCACAGGCCGATTCACCTTAAGCATCAAGAATGCAGCTTATCTTTGGAAACACGATAGGGAAAAAGGATGTAGGTTATGGTTTTGCATAACCAATTAGAATAACAGAACTAGAGATAAGGTGTCACAGTAGCCCTTTGGTGCTTTTATATTGGCAGCTCTGCCCTGAGAGAGCATGGGGGAGGGGAATTTGAATAACAGAAGGGCGAAGCGTGAGCCATCGCTAGTAATTTCTGCATGGTGTTGGCTCCTGACCAGCACCTGCAGACTGTGACATAAATTGTATGGACAGCGGCTTCCAGATCCCGATCAGCTGCTTTACATGGTCAGTTACGGCAGCCGACTCTGTTTTATATGCCTGCGGTGACACTTGACAATTAAACAAAAACAGATGCCAGGCACTTGATTGCAACAAGGATGTAAAGAGATACAAATCTAATGATGCCATGTTCAAGAAATTATGAAACAGACTCTGTTGTATTCATTACATAGGGTGAACTATGGAATTCTAACGCACTTTGAATGGCAAAATGGTGAACGAATGTGTAATGGTACTTTGTAGATATAAAGAGACCTGAAGCACAGGTGCCTGCTCTTTTGGCTTCATTTTCTGGTCTCCTTTGTCTCCTCTTTTAGCAAACTGGTAGATCTGTGTAAGAAAATAAACAGGATAAGAGGAACCTTCTGTTGCTCTAAGGTTAAGCAGGCTTTGGACTGATAAGAGCATTTTAAAGAAGGAAAAATTTTGTGACCGTTTTCGAATTGAAAAATCAAATTCTTATAAGGCTTGGGAGGGGAATATCTCTGGCTCCAAGTGTGGCTAAAAATTCATACTTTCTACCTTGCTCTTTTTCTTCCTCTTTGATTTCACACAATTTTCAGGGAATTATCTTGGAGCTAGTGAGTCCTCTGTCAGCCTTTTTAATGCAACTTCAATGTCTGAAAACTGCCCTTCAGATAAAATGCTTGTTTAGGAAGTGCAGTTCAAAGCTAACACATGGGAAAAAGTAGAGGCTTCTATATAATTGTAAGAAGAGTAACTTCAGGTACTGGTGCAGTAATGATCTCAATTACAGTGAACTGTCTTCAGATAAGTCAAAGGCTGGCCTTCTGGTTTCGTGTGGCAGCGTGTTGAGCCAAAGCCTCAGGGAGCTCTTTCGGACTCCCTCCTGTTACTCCCTGCACAGCCTTCTTGTCTTCCCAGGGATTCCTCTGAAGTTACGCTTCCTCCTCGCTCAACTGTGGGAGACATGTCTTGAGACATATCTGTACCCATATAGTACTCCCAGGGAGCTGGCACCCTGTATACCTATATACCTTTTCTCCCTATATACCACGGTTCTGATGATACTTTCTATGCACTGGCAGAGCTCAAACCATGGCACTCGTGGGCCGGTCCACAAAGATGATCAGCTACTCTTGCTTTTCCTGCCATCTGATCCATTGACCTTTTGGGGACCCAAAGTATGAGTTTGCAGAACTTGTGTGGGTCCTCACACATGAGAAAACCCCAAGCTTTGTTTGCCCTCTTGCACAGACTATGCAAAGAATATGCAAGACAGTTCACAATCTCATAGTCCTGTGTGGCTGCTGCTGCAGAAGAAGGGTCACAGCTAGTGAACAGTGAGCAAGATAATGAACAACTAATAGCACATTAGTCATTTCATTAGGCACACACCTTCTACAGGATGTGTAATTAAAACAACATTAATTTTACAATTAGCCAGGAAAGGACTGTCATCTTTGCACTTCTGAATTTCTGACATGATCCGCTAAAGGATACCTAAGCCAGCTAGCTTCTCCTTTTCTTTTTTTTTTTTTCTTTTTCTTTTCTGCCTCACTGTTAGCATTCAACATGCGATTTTAATTCAGCTACAAAACGAGCTACTCATCCAAATAATAATGCTGTTAATGTTAACTAGACTGTTTATTTCTGAAATATTAGATACTATTAATTTCTTCTGTGCATTGGACAGTGGTTTGCTAAGAGGTTTTGGGAAAAAAAGCACAAAGGTGATGGCTGTTATTTCTGGCCATGATTGTAATAGTGGTGAGAATTTTATTTTATTGTTGCAAGGCTTCTGTTCTAAAGAATGGCTCTCTATATACTTTGTACTGCAACAAAACAAGCTTTAACTCCAGGTTCTCAAAAAGCCAATGGACTTAGTTAAGATCAATGCAGTTGTTTGTCTGATACAAGGGTGTTCTGGCCCAGATGTTGATACAAGAATTATCGAAACTGTCACTGCACAAAAACAGGGAAAGAGAGCATGCCTTCTCGTCTCATCTGTTGGTTTGTTATTAGCCGTCATGAGCTAGCAGGGAAGGAAGATGCAACAAGAACCGAACACAGCTCAGGCAGTTGAAAGTGACCCATGTTGAAATAATAAATGATGTTACCCTCTTTCTACTACCCTCTTTCTACTAGTTTTTAATATGCTCCCAAGACATCATACTGTTAAATTATAACGGAGTAGGGCTGTTACCATTGATTAAATTCAACCACTATTAAATACTCAGTGGCACCAAAAGGACTTTTATGGGATTATGCCGGACTTACAGTAACATAAACGACAGCAGAATCTTCCACCCAGTTGTTGGTTACCAAAATGGCATCTCCCATTTTTAAAGGCAGAAGGAGATTGAATCTCTTAATCAGCTTGCAAACTGAACTGCACTGAACTTTACAAAATGAGCATTACAAGGAGAAGTAAAAAGAAATACTCATTCCAAAGAATAAAAATAAATCCTTCCCACAGCACTGGGTTGCAATTCCATCAGGAAGAACACGTATCCCCCCCTGAAGTGAGCATGTGCATAGGAAATAGGCTTGCCTTAGTTTTCCAAGACATGCCAGATATTTTTAATTGTGAGCAGAATTTTCACAAGTAATAGTGACTCGAAGACATCCCAGGCTTAGGTTGCCCACTTTGAGATATAGCAGTGCAGCATGAATTTTGAACCCGACCCTTTCAAAACCAGGAATTACTAACCAAAATTCAGTCTCTCAGATTTCGTCATATTTGCCTCCGCTTTGTGAGTGGTGGTTTAATGAGTAGTTTTCCTTTGGTCGCTTTTGAAAATGACTGTCCAAGTTTCAAAATCAATTTGCATTTCTCGTTCTAGGTTTTGTCTTTTGAGACGTTTCTAACATGCAATTTTCTTCTCACTGTGTGGTGCATCAGACTTGCCTCTGGATTCATGGACAGGAAAACTTGCCTAAGCAATGGATGCTGTTCTTAAATAAACAGCACAAGATCAGGCACATTACAGCTGGTTACAATTTGGAATCTGTGTGTGAGGGAAGCTTCATGAAATCGATACAGTATGGATTATTTAAACATGAAAAAACCATCTGTGTGAACTGCGATCCAGCTGATACTAACATGATCTATCCTGTTACTTCCAGGTCACAACTCAGTGATTTAACAATTGTTTTTCTCTTTCAGTCTCTTCTGTTAAAACATGAATTTAAATGTAGCTTTGTATAGTTTTTCTGCTTGACATCACCTTAATTTCCATGTCTCCAGTTATTTTTATCCTCCTTGTGTGGTTCAGAGCCCTGAAGCCTGCGTCTGTGTCATCAGTCTGTCTTACTTTGTGCAAACATCCAAAACAAATTTTCAGTGCCTACGGGGATGATGCCTGAAGGGTTTTTTGAGCAGCAGCACGCAGTGGCTATAGCTTCCTATACACCCAAGCAGTATGACTCCATTGCAAACCGGAAAGCAGTGCAGGGGTTTCTCCCTTTCTCAGTTTGCAGGGAAATGACCAGTGAAAACAGAGCAGAAGAAAACACTCATTGGCCAAGACACAAGCCCTGCTTCAGACAACCTCCTGGGGTGGGCTGGCTTTCAGTCTGTCCTGCATGCTGCTCAGAAAAAGCCAGAAGGATAATACCTGCTTTCAAAATACCTCCACAGCTGGCTCATTCCAGGCTTTGCACCTACAAGGAGAAATCAATATATATATATACACACACATAGACATATAAAATTTTGTTTGTACTCAGGGCAGAGCCAGAAAATGATCCTTCTTCATACCTGATTGATAGAAGAAACTTAATCTTCGCCAATCCTCAACTGTCATAAGGCTAAATTTATTGTTGAGGGGAGGCAGGAGAGCTAGCAGTGTTTCTCCCCTTGTTGATGCTGCTGGAGATGAGAAAGATGAAACGGCTCAGCTGTGCTCCATATACGACACAGACGATGTTTGTGTGGACCTAAGGGGACATTTCATGGCTGCTGTGACAACTGCAGGAGCTTTGGCAATGTATGCTGTATGCTCCTGGCAAGGACAATTGTTTTCTAGTGCAGGCTGCAGCTACAGTCAAGAGGTCTATCCGTTTTTGGAGACTTCTTTGGGGGAGAGGTTACTATTGTGGGGATGGTGCTTTGAACTTGTGGTGGGAGCTTCTAGATGACTTCTTTTTTAAAAGTAGGGTTTGTACTGCATTAGGGATTCAAGTGAGTCGTGTAATGAGTTACCTAACATCATGTATTACATAATTAATGCAGCCTTAAATGACTGTTTTCCCTCACAGAGGCATGTTAGGGAATGTGCAAATTTTTCATATGCCTGAATGTCCCGAATCTTTCAGAGCTCTTCCTTTAAGTTTCATTTTCACCTAGCTGTTTTACACAGTCTTACTTCTTGAGGACAGGATTGCAATTGTCAAATGACAGTAGGATTTAGCTAGGAAATACATATAAACCCTCAGACTGCAGATCCACACATATTTTAAATGTTTGTAACTCATTTTAAACAATCAATAAAGCAATGGTGTTACTAAGGTGAAAAGAAGTCTTCTCGGTGGGATTCATGTTACATTCCCTTTTGTTATAAATAACTGGATGACAAACACGTAAGTAAATTTATATTCACCGTAGCTCATTTAGGGGTAAATTTTATGTTTATTTTGCATTTTTCCCTTTTCAATCTGAATACAATAAATCAATATGATGGCTAGAGACTTAAATGCAGAGCAACACGGGATTTCTGGCACTGCCCTGCCAACATTAACTGCTTTCATCTCGATGAGGTGACTGGTAGTGTTACTTTTCATTTTTATCCAAACCAATGCTGTCAGTGTTTCCACATTTGTCTTAATGAGAAGGGTAGAGTATCTGTTTGTGGTTTAATGGAGGGTGAAGCAGTGTCTGAATTCAATTTATTTCATTTTTTCTTTGATGACATTTTTTCTGTGGTAAGTCTGAAAATCAAGGACATCTTTTTGAAAGTGCTCAGAATCCAATATCTTTGACTTCGGTAGTAGCCAAGTGACCCTTCAGAACCTGTTTGCCTTATATGACTAAGTGAAGGCGTGAGTTCTTTTGGCTGTTTTTAGAGGAAGGAAAAAAAAAAACCTGTTTTCTGAATCCTCTGGAAAATCTGACTTATTCAAGGAAGTTTCATTATGCATGTGCAGATTTTCTGCTTATCATTCTTTCAGATGCTTGTTAAGCCAGACCGACAATGCTCTTATTTCTGGTTTAAGACAGCTGATTGAAATAAGATCATTTGAAATTTTGGCCTCAATCTTCAATATGTTTTGCATACGAGAATATTAATTTGGGGGAGGAACAGAATGCATTTACACAGTTCCATTATGGCTTCTTGTTCAACACACAGATCCTGTCCTCCCCCCTTCTCTTGCCTTAAGTATTAAAGTAAACCATCTGCTTTGGAAATGCAGCTCAAATGTAACTATTTCCGCTATTTCGCTTAACTTTTTTGCATGAGTTGAAAAGATTAGTTGTAATTTGCTTTATAGCATTCTTTGCAATTGTGGGACTGAAGAAAGATCACAGGAATTTCTTCTGCCAATAGAAAGTATTTAGAACAGTAGTATAAAGACTCACTGGCAATACTGATGTTTTCCTTTATATATAACTTTATTAAATCTATACTTTGGAATAAATTTTACCTAGCAGGCTTTCAGTTCAATTACAGCAATTGTTTTTCAGCAGGCTAATCCTTCTGTAAAACCAGACAACAAAAGTAACCACTTAGAAAATTGAGTATTTGTCCTGGTTTCAGCTGGGATAGAGTTAATTTTCTTCTTAGTAGCTAGTAGCTGGTAGCTAGTAGCTAGTCCTGGCACAGCCAGGACAGCTGACCTAGACCAGCCAAAGGGCTATTCCATACCGTATGACATCATGCTCAGTATATAAACTGGGGGAGTTAGCCGGGGGGGAGCAGCGATCGCTGCTCGGGGACGTGCTAGGCATCGGTCGGCGGGTGGTGAGCCAATTGTATAGTGTATCCCTTGCTCTGTATATTATTATTGTATTATTATTATATTATTATTATTATTACTACTATTCTATTTCATTTTACTTCAATTATTAAACTGCTCTTATCTCAATCCACGAGTTTTCTGACTGTAACCCTCCCAATTCTCTTCCCCATCCCACTGGGGTGGGGGGAGTGAGCGAGCGGCTGCGTGGTGCTTAGCTGCTGGCTGGGGTTAAACCACGACAGTATTCCACATACATGTGCAGTACTCTCATAGCTAGTTTCATCTTGAGAAGGTCTGGAATGGCTCCATCTTTGTTCAGTGTGCTTATAAGAAACTTAATCTTTCAGGACAGGGAATTCATATGAACCATTAAATTACAAAATGACCCTTCAGAAATCAGAGCAAGTTCATTCAGGCCACATCACATGCAAAGTATTATGGTCCAGTGTTTTCTTTGCATGGCTGTATTATTTATCAGTTGGATTACCTTGAACAGTTCCAAAACCCACAGTTTTCCTTGGGCATATTACAGTAAGGCAAGGAAGTCACTGAGCAAGAAAGAATAGAGAGACACAATCTGAGCAGCTAAAAAAAGATGGCCAAGGTCATCTTTCTGGGGCAATTCTTGGCATCACCTAGACAACACAGACAGAAAGTGTGGGTTGGGGAATTTGCGGTAGAGAAAGACTTCAGGTTTGTAGAAGGACAAAGCAGTCAATTCTTTGTAAAAACTTTCCATGTCATCTCCCACTTACTTTTACTTAATTTCAAACTAAATACAAAATTTCTCTCCTGTGACTCTCTGATACTGCCAAACACAAGTGTATCTCTTTTCCAGACAGTAAGAAGGAAAATTCATGAGCCTCAGAAGCAGCAAGTAGCTGTGTTCTCCTAGAAGAGAGGCTTAAAAAGAGTGCAGTGACACTGCTGAAAGATTGTGTGGCAGATATGTTTCTGTGCAGGTGAGTGTCAGAGTCCAATACTCTCTGACCAGGTTCATTTAGATATCCCACACATGGAGGGTGTAATGTTTAATATCAGATTTACTTACCTGAAGATGTTTGACGTTACATGGGATTTCTGATTTAGCAGAGTGATACAAGATATAGAGAAAACACAATAGAAAATGAAGTTACACTCAACAAAATATAGCAATTGCAATGCAATACCACCGTGATTCCCATTACTTGTCTCTCTAATATGCTCACTGCCAGGACACTGGGTGTTCCCAATCACTGGGGAGGAATACGTGGTTTGAAGCCAGCTCAAGCCCATTGCTGTCTTCAAAATTCTTTTGTTCGTTGTTTAGTTTTCATACTCTGTGTTGGTCTGAGCCACTTATTCACTCCCCCCATGCTGGTCTGGCTAACTCTGGGAGACATTCACAGTCTTTCAATGAGCTCAAGGAGAAACATTTACACCACCAGTTGATCCACTCACCTTTTGATAGCTGTTTACTTAAAACAAAGGCCACCTTCCAGTGGGCCCCTTTGTGTTGAGATGAAGTCGGCTTCCTTTGCAACAGCTGTGGTCAGTCACGCCCTGCATTATTCCCTGAGCTTCATGAGCACATCACCCTTGTCCATCTCCATTGAGTCTCCTTCCATTTTAGAGGTTTATTGTTCAGTCCCAGTGAGGGGAGTCCAGTGAGTGACAGAGCACTTTGGGGGTAATACTCTGTTACTCATTTCTCTGCAGAGCTTCATGGGCATATTGGAGAGAACCTGAGGCCAGATAGCTGGAGAGAGAAGACTGAGATGGGAATTGTTACGGTGACAAGGAGCTGGTGGTTGCTTCAAAATTTTAAGGAGAAGGCTATAGCAAAGAGTTGTCTATGGATGCTGGCAACCAGCCTGGGGAGTAGCCAGTGAAATCTGAGCCAAAATCCGAGAGGAAGGGACCCAAATGGACACAGAGTGAAAAAGTGCACATGGGCAGAAGAGAAGGCTGCAGCTTTGCTCTTGGTGCAGGTGATCTAGGAGTTAATGGGAAGCACAGGCTGTGAAAAGATTCACAGTGTGATAAAGAACATAGACCAAAGCCTTCAGCTCCCTCCAGGAGCTCTGTTATTTACCTGCTTTGACAGCAGCCATGAAATTTGGAATTGGGCATCCCCAGCCTACTATTCAGCTGCACTCTCTAATGTTAAGGGTGGTTTGTTTTTTTTTTTTATTTGAAATACACCTCAAGAACCGTCATCACAAAGACGCTTGCATTGTTGTTTCTCATTTCTGCCAACCTTCATCAAATCTTTCTTCATGTGCACAGGTGATTTGTGCCTGTCTAAGAGCCCATGTGCTCTGGAGCACATTTGCAGGTCTGCTTGATAGAGCACAAACCAGCTGGATTAATTACTTCTGCTAATTTCCATCAAAAGTTTCTCTAGGGGAAAGGGACTGCTTGCTTTTATTTAAACATTTTGAGGATGGGAGCCATTTATCTAATTAGTTTGCAAGCTGCCCTCAGCCTGCCACAGATTATGAGATCCTGGCACTGGATCTCAGTGAGCTCTCAGCTGAAATGGTGCTTTAGTCCATGTTGCACAGTTTGTCTGAAGCCTGTCATTATACCTATCTCTCAGTCATTTCTTAAATCTGCACAATGAAGAGATTTTTGCTTTTATGTTTTCTTTCTCATAGCTTTTCTTATCCAAAGGAGCTCTGCTTTACAAAAGGTAGAGTTCTCTTCTGGATCTTGTGGGTCTTGTAGAAAACCCTTTCATTTGTGATGCCAAGAAACTGGAAAGCATTTCATTATCAAAAAGTCTGTACTCTTGTTGACTTTGTTCTGGTAAAATTTCAGCTAAAGTTCTTGGTGCCTCTAGGGTATTACACTTACAGAACTGTGCGTCCCTAAATGTCGAGTCCAAAGTAGCATCAATACGAATAGCCATCTGCAACAGAAGACTCAGCTGGGGCTGTTAATCCCACAAACCCAGAATGGAATACAAGCAAATAAGAATAGTTTTGCTGTGTCAGACCAAATAGTCATTTAATCCTGTCATTCATTATCCTGTCTCCAAAGGAGACAAACAGATACAAAGAGAAAAACTGAAGAGCAGAGCAAGCACAGACTGCTGCTATCCTATATTTTTTCCTTCATCCAATGGTTTGCAGGTCAAGCGTCTCCTCAGTCAGTTAGGATGCCTTTTTTTATTTAAAAAAAAAAAAAAATCAGCAGGGTTCTTTTAAAAATTATTGTGTGTGAAACCTCCATACATAGAGAAAGCATCCTAGAATGAAACTTCACTGTAGGGAAAAACCTGAAAATGGGTGCAAACAACTTTGAGAAGACATATCCTGTTCAAGCCATGATACTGAAAGTACTGGTGGCTACTGATTTTTTCCATGGCCTGTCTTTTGAAACCAAAAGAGAATTCCAGCAAGAACTGAGACTCATGGGACTTTCAAAAACCCAGCTCTACAGCAAAGAATGAGGGAACCTGCGCCTGACTGTCACTCTGGCAACCTCAGGTCATGAGAGGTTTACAGACTGGAAACTGGGAGCCTGAGGCGCTCTACCTCTGAAACACTGCTCCAGTGTGTTATATACTTCTACCACCAACAGCTCTAGGGTAGATCCATGCGGTGGATGGATTCCTCAAAATTAAGATCACATATCCTGGGAGCTCTGGAGTCTGACTCCGGAGAGACCAAGGTCAAAAGTCACACTTTGAAACATAGCTCCCACCAGTATCAAAACAAAATAAAAATCTTGCATATATATGCATTTTACTTTATGCATAAGCTTCTTTAACGCTGAGCTGACTGTGACTTAAGCATTTGTTGCCAAATTGTGTGTAGTGATAACCTGTGTATGTTCATGCACGTGCTAAATCCTGTGCTTGTCAGGAGCAACAAAAATGGACAACCAGTGTCTGCAAAGTTAAACATTAAATGAAAGTTTCCAGGACCTGAAAACATGCCTGTGCATGAAAGGCTTTGAGAGGAGGAGGGAAGAAACATTAAAAAACTACTCATCCTTGTCCATTATTCCACTTGAGTGAACGGCTCCGTGCTGTGCAATTACAGTGTATATATAACAAAACTATCAGCAAGTGTATTCAAGATTAAAAGGTTAATTTACTTTACTTTAACAGTTATGTTCCTTCCTTCCTGCACTGCTGCTGTGGGAATTGGGCACATTGTCACTGGTTACTATTACGGTAGAGTAATATATTATTGCAAGTGGATTCTGTCCAACCATGCAGACTATGTGTTGCATGCACCATTCTCTGTGAGATAAATTGGGTTGTCATTGCAATTTTAAGCAACTTCTAGTAGTAAAAATAATAACAACAAAATTCTGGTCACCATTTTGTATTTGAATGAACTCTCTGTCAACATCGTTATCAAACCTGGTCAATTACCTAATGTTTCTTATATTTCTGCATGGAATTATGAAGTAAATCAAGACAAATAAGACCAATACACCTTGTCTTGAGCTTCCGAAGAAGTTAAAGGAGAAAGACTGCAATGTACTTGAACAAAAGCAGAAGAAGAGGAAAGCTGACTGGTTTTCAAAGCCCCAAACTCTACTAAAAAAAAAATAAATCAAGTGACTAAATTTTGTACTCTCAGTTTTCTAGAGAGATAATAAGGTACAAATACGGACAAAGGAAGATGAGGAGGCTGGAGTCAGCAATCCACAGTTAGTGTGTCTAACTTAATATACATAACAAGTTACATAGGGTCTATAAAGCATCATACTCATTAAAGATATAGGCAGTTGTTTTTCCCTTTGAAATGTCTTTAACTTCTGTGACTTTTTTCATTTTTGTCTTTTTTTGTCTTTTTTTTTACTCTTTTTATTAGAAACAAAATTCTAACTCTGGGTATTTTTTTCAGGACTTTAGGAGAGCAGACTTTGGCTTCTTCATGGATCTGGTTGATAGGGCCTTAGAAGGAAGAGAGATCCAAAAAAGCTGGTTGATATTTGAGGAACACCTCCTCTAAGCTCAAGAACACTCCATCCCAACAGGCAGGAAGTCAAGCAAAGATGGCAGGATGCCAGCATGGATGAGCAAGGAGCTCCTGGCTAAACTCAGACATAATAAGATAGCATACAGAAGATGGAAGCAGGGACAGGTAACCTGGGAGGAATACAGAGACATTGTCCAAGCATACAGAGATGGGGACAGGAAAGCCAGAACCATCTGGAGCTGAATCTGGAGGCAGATGTCAAGAGCAACAAGAAAGGCTTCTGTAAGTACATAAGAGGCAAAAAGAAAACTAGGGAAAATGTGGACGCGCTGCTGAATGGCACAAGCACGCTGGTGACATAGGGCATGGAAAAGGCTGAGTCTTTGCCTCGGTCTTTACCAGTGAGATTGGTGTCCAGGAATCACAGGCCCCAGATATGAGAGGGAAAGTCTGGAGCACGGAAGACTTACCCCTGGTGGAAGACAATCAAGTCAGGGAATGCTTAAGCAAAGCGGACATACATAAGGTCATGGACCCTGATGGGATGCACCCACGAGTGCTGAGGGAGCTGTCATTACAAGGTCACTCTCAATCATCCTTGAAAAATCATGGTGATCAGGAGAGCAGCCTGAGGACTGAAGGAAAGTAAATGCCACTCCTGCCTTCTAAATGGCCAAGAAGGAGAACCCAGGGAACTACGGGCCAGACAGCTTCCCCTCAATCCTAGCGCTGTTCAACATTTTCATTAATGATCTGAATGATGAAGCAGCATACCCAAAGAAAGTTCTCTGATGGCACAAAACTGGGGGGAGTGGCTGATATCACTAGAGGATTGTGCTGCTGTCCAGAGGGACCTCAACAGGCTGGAGAAACGGGCCAACAGGAAACTCATGAAGTAGAAGAAAGGGAAGTGTAAAGTCCTGCACCTGGGGAGGAACAAGCCCAGGCACCAATAAATGCTGGAGACCACTTGGCTGGGGAGCAGCTTTGCAGAAAAGGGCCTGGGGGTCCTGGTAGACGCCAAGCTGAACATGAGCCAGGAAGGTGCCCTTGCCGCAAAGAAGGCTAATGGTATGCTGGGCTGCATTAGGCAATGTATTGCCAGCAGGTCGAGGGAGGTGATCCTTCCCCCCTGCTCAGCGTTGGTGAGGCCACACCTGGAGTGCTGTGACCAGTCCCAGGCTCCCCAGTACAAGAGAGACATGGACATACTGGAGAGAGTCCCACAAAAGGCCACAAGGATGATGAAGGGACTGGAGATCTCTCCCATGAGGAAAGGCTGAGAGAGCTGGGGCTGTTTAGCCTGGAGAAGAAAAGGCTCAGGGGAGATCTTATCAATTCTTAGGTCTTTTCCAATGTGAACGATTCCATGACTCTATAAATATCTGAAAGGAGGGTGCAAGGAGGACAGAGCTGTTTTCAGTCATGCCCAGTGAGGCAACGGACCCAAACTGAAACACAAGAGGTTCCTCCATAAAGAAAAACTTCTTTTACTGTGAGTGTGACCAAGCACTGGTACAGATTGCCCAGGGAGGTTGTGGAGTCTCCATCCTTGGAGATATTCAATGGCTTTCTGGCACGACACATTGAAAGGGAGAGGACAGCCCATTTCCTTCAATGTCTTATATCCTTTCTAAGACTTCAAAAACATGATTTGAAAGGGATTTTAATTTATCACTCAAGCTCTCCTGACACTTCCAAGCATTTTACCAAGCCTCTGCAGAGATGCTTTTAACTAGCAGCACTGCCCATAGCTACTGCCAGTTGAATTTGTCCAGGATTTTAAAACTTAAATGTGAGTATGGAATCTTGAAGTTTCTTGTGCTTGACTTAATAACCCTTTTCCTGTGGCAGCACAAGAGTCTCAGGGTCAAGAATGCAGTAGTTAGGATCTAAATCTTCAATTTCACCTTGTCTGACCAGTTTTGGCCTCTTGGCTTTGGATGAATTGCTTTTTGGGCTGACTGGAACAGAGCAATCGAATCAAGCATCACAGACTCTTTTCCCTTGACCTCCCATTCGCAGGAGAGTCTTTGCAGAGCAATGTCACTGCCACCTAGCAACTACTGGGTTCTTGTTTAAGTCCTTAAGCAAGATTTAAACAAAGTATTTCTAATGAGTAACTACAGTTGCAAGAACTAAGAACTGTATTGGAACCCTATTTTCTCCATACAGGTTTTTGGTTCTTGATCCAACCTTTACTTACACAAGCCAGATTGTATCTGGGACTAGGTTTCCAAATGTGCTCGCATTTCAGTACGTCCGTCTCTCTTAGTTACTGAGGGACTTGGGTATTTATACAGAAGTAAAGCTCTCCTGTTACAGCCCAGAAGGACGCTGTCGTGGTTTAACCCCAGCATATCCAGCGTATCCACCCCTTATTCCATACCATTTACGTCATGCACAGGTCCCACATTATCCAACACATCCTCATTAACCACCACCCCCTTCCTTTCCTTTGATATTGATGACGGGTATCATTCCCTTAGTCTATATGCTATCCCTCTAGAATGTTTGTTGAGTTCGTTTAGTTTTGACTTTGGGATTCATCCGTCGTAACAGTCTTTCTGGGCAGGAGAGGTAGCGTGTGGTGTTGGATTGTATCATGCTGAATGCAGTTCTAGTTCTATCACCTCTGCAGTTTGGTTTCCTCAGAGTTCATTCTTCATTAATTTGGGTGATTCTTACTGTATACTGTTGATATGTCACATAGTAATCACAGAAGTGATGACATACAGTATTATATAGCAACAAACGTTATACAATTCAGTTCATTGGCTATTTTCACCCAGAATCAAGTCTCCTTGAGGTACACATCGGACTTCCCCATCCTCCCGCATCACCCACCAAGTGCACCCAGGTCCTTGAGCAAAAGCAATCCCACGAACGCGTTTACCTTTGCCTAAGGCGGGAGTAACCCAGACTGTCTTCCCCAGCATATTTTTTACGTGCACTACAGGGACTTTATCCCCTTCTACAGTACGTAAAATTCTTGATTGGGCAGGGCCAGCTCGACTGGCTGATCCCCTCGTGTTGACTAACCAGGTGGCCTTTGCTAAATGTGTATCCCAGTGTTTGAATGTCCCACCACCCATTGCTTTTAGTGTAGTCTTCAACAGTCCATTGTATCGTTCTATTTTCCCGGAGGCTGGTGCATGATAGGGGATGTGATATACCCACTCAATGCCATGCTCTTTGGCCCAGGTGTCTATGAGGCTGTTTCGGAAATGAGTCCCATTGTCTGACTCAATTCTTTCTGGAGTACCATGTCGCCATAGGACTTGCTTTTCAAGGCCCAGGATAGTGTTCCGGGCAGTGGCGTGGGACACAGGATATGTTTCCAGCCATCCGGTAGTTGCTTCCACCATTGTAAGCACATGGCGCTTGCCTTGGCGGGTTTGTGGGAGTGTGATATAATCAATCTGCCAGGCCTCCCCATATTTATATTTCAGCCATCGTCCTCCATACCAAAGAGGCTTGAATCGCTTGGCTTGCTTGATTGCAGCGCATGTTTCGCATTCATGGATAACCTGTGCAATAGTGTCCATGGTTAAGTCCACCCCTCGATCACGAGCCCGTCTATACGTTGCATCTCTTCCTTGATGGCCTGAGGTGTCATGGGCCCACCGAGCCAGAAATAATTCACCCTTATGTTGCCAGTCCAGATCCACTTGAGCCACTTCAATCTTAGCAGCCTGATCCACCTGCTGGTTGTTTTGATGTTCTTCAGTGGCCCGACTCTTGGGTACGTGAGCATCTACATGACGTACTTTTACAACCAGGTTCTCTATCCGGGCAGCAATATCTTGCCACAGTGCGGCAGCCCAGATGGGTTTGCCTCTGCGCTGCCAATTGCTCTGCTTCCATTGCCGTAACCACCCCCACAGAGCATTTGCCACCATCCATGAGTCAGTATAGAGATAGAGCATTGGCCACTTTTCTCGTTCAGCAATATCTAAAGCAAGCTGGATGGCTTTCACCTCTGCAAACTGACTCGATTCACCTTCTCCTTCAGCAGTTTCTGCAACTTGTCGTACAGGACTCCATACAGCAGCTTTCCACCTCCGATGCTTCCCCACAAGACGACAGGACCCATCAGCGAACAGGGCATATTGCCTCTCATTTTCTGGTAGTTTATTATACGGTGGGGCCTCCTCAGCACGCATCACCTCCTCCTCTGGCGATATTCCAAAATCTTTGCCTTCTGGCCAATCCATGATCACTTCCAAGATTCCTGGGCGACTGGGGTTTCCTATTCGAGCCCATTGTGTGATGAGTGCAACCCACTTACTCCACGTAGCATCAGTTGCATGATGTGTAGAGGGGACCCTCCCTTTGAACATCCAGCCCAGCACTGGCAGTCGGGGTGCCAGGAGGAGCTGTGCTTCAGTACCAACCACTTCTGAAGCGGCTCGAACCCCTTCATATGCTGCCAATATCTCTTTTTCGGTTGGAGTATAGCGGGCCTCGGATCCTCTGTATCCCCGACTCCAAAACCGCAGGGGTCGACCTCGAGTCTCCCCCGGTGCTTTCTGCCACAGGCTCCAGGTAGGGCCATTCTCCCCGGCTGCAGCGTAGAGCACGTTTTTTACATCTTGCCCTGCCCGGACTGGCCCAAGGGCGACTGCATGAACTATCTCCCGTTTAATTTGTTCAAAAGCTTGTCGTTGCTCAGGGCCCCATTTGAAATCATTCTTCTTCCGGGTCACTTGATAGAGAGGGCTTACGATGAGACTGTAATTTGGAATATGCATTCTCCAAAAACCCACAACGCCCAAGAAAGCTTGTGCTTCCTTTTTGCTGGTTGGTGGAGACATGGCTGTGATTTTGTTGATTACATCCATCGGGATCTGACGACGTCCATCCTGCCATTTTATTCCTAAAAACTGGATCTCCTGTGCAGGTCCCTTGACCTTATTTTGTTTTATGGCAAAGCCTGCCTCCAGAAGGATTTGGACTATTTTCTTCCCTTTCTCAAAAACGTCTTCTGCTGTGTTGCCCCACACAATGATGTCATCAATGTATTGCAGGTGTTCCGGAGCGTCACCCTGTTCCAGTGTAGTCTGGATCAGTCCATGGCAAATGGTGGGGCTGTGTTTCCACCCCTGGGGCAGTCGATTCCAGGTGTACTGGACGCCCCTCCAAGTGAAAGCAAACTGTGGCCTGCACTCTGCTGCCAAAGGGATTGAGAAAAATGCATTAGCGATGTCAATGGTGGCATACCACTTGGCTGCCTTTGACTCCAATTCATATTGAAGTTCTAACATGTCCGGCACAGCAGCGCTCAGTGGTGGCGTGACTTCGTTCAGACCCCGATAGTCTACTGTTAGTCTCCACTCTCCATTAGACTTCCGCACTGGCCATATGGGACTGTTAAAAGGTGAGTGAGTCTTGCTGATCACTCCTTGGCTCTCCAGTTGACGGATCAGCTTATGGATGGGAATTAGGGCATCTCTGTTGGTGCGATATTGCCGCCGGTGCACTGTCGTGGTAGCAATTGGTACCTGTTGTTCGTTGACCCTCAGCAACCCCACAATAGAAGGGTCCTCTGAAAGACCGGGCAGGGTAGACAGCTGTTTAATTTCCTCTGTCTCCAAGGCAGCTATGCCAAAAGCCCACCGGTATCCTTTTGGGTCCTTGAAATACCCTCTCCTGAGGTAGTCTATGCCAAGTATGCATGGAGCCTCTGGGCCAGTCACAATGGGGTGCTTCTGCCACTCATTCCCAGTTAGGCTCACTTCAGCCTCCAATACAGTCAGCTCTTGGGATCCCCCTGTCACTCCAGAAATACAGATGGGTTCTGCCCCTTTATAGCTTGATGGCATGAGGGTACACTGTGCACCGGTGTCTACCAAAGCCTTATACTCCTGTGGGTATGATGTGCCAGGCCATCGAATCCACACAGTCCAATACACCCGATTGTCCCTTTCCTCCACCTGGCTGGAGGCAGGGCCCCTCTAGTCCTGGTCACAGCATTCGTTACTCACTTCTTGTAAATGCGAGTCAAAAATCCCTTTGTTGGGATCGGAAACAAAATCAGCCCTTCTACCCTGTCTGGGGAACTGTTCACTGGAAACTGGAGCTGCAACTCTCCTGGGAGAACCATTTTTTGTAGTTGTTTTTCCTTGCAATTCACGTACCCGTGCCTCTAGGGTCGAGGTAGATTTTCCATCCCACTTCCTCATGTCCTCTCCGTGGTCACGCAGATAAAACCACAGGGTGCCCCGCGGTGTGTATCCACGATATCTTCTCTCTGGAAGAGAGGGACGCTTACTCCTAATGGCTGAGATACTGGTCCGTACAGGTGAGGAGTAGGATATATCCTCTTCAAGTTGCTGGACCTTCTGGGACAGTTTCTCCACAGCTGAGACACAGGCCTGTAGGGAGGAAGACAGACTTTCTTCATATTGTCGGAGTTGGCCAGCTATTTCATCTATCGTTGGTCCCTCTTCATCTTTCCAGGTCATTATTGCCAGCGAGTTTGCGTGTGATGATGGTGCACTCCGTACAAACTTCCGCCACATGGGTCGTGTGCATTGGACTTCGTCTGGATCTTTGGATAACTGATCATTGTCCAGGTCATTATAAATCACTTCCAGCACAGCTAATTCCCTCAGGTACTGGATACCTCTTTCCATGGTGGTCCACTTGCCTGGGTGACATATAACATCTTCCTTGAAGGGATACCTTTCCTTCACACCTGACAGGAGTCGCCTCCAGAGGCTGAGGGCTTTTGCTCCTTTTCCAATCGCTTTGTCAATGCCCCCTTCCCTAGAAAGGGATCCCAGCTGCTTGGCTTCCCTGCCTTCTAATTCCAGGCTACTAGCCCCGCTATCCCAGCATCGGAGCAGCCAGGCAATGATGTGCTCGCCTGGACGACGACCAAAATCTTTTCGCATATCTCGCAGCTCACTCAGGGACAGGGATCGGGTGGTTACCATCTCATTTATGGGTTCTGCCTCTTCCTCCTCCTGTTCTCTTGATGGCCCAGGCTCATCATCAGCCCTTACTAAACGAGCTGATTTCCTTGTGTATTTTTTCTTCTGTATAGGGGCAACTGATACTGGCAGGGGTTGGTTCTCTGGTTCAGCTGCAGCGCCTGTCACGGGGGCTGGCGCAGCCGCGGGGACCGGCGCGGGGGCTGGCGCGGCTGCAGTGACTGTGGCAGGGGCCGGCGCCGCCGCGGGGGCCGTCACTTTGTCATTCGATCCAGAGACCTTCCCTTTCCCCTGAGGGTACTGAATAGTGTTGAATAGGGCTCGGTAGGCATGGGCCAGGCCCCAGCACGTTGCAATGATTTGTGTCTCTCTGGAGTTGCCAGGGTGACAACATACATTTTCCAAATACTTTACTAGTTTTTCAGGATTCTGCACTTGTTCGGGGGTGAAGTTCCAAAACACTGGAGGTGCCCACCGCCCTAAGTACTTGCCCATATTCTCCCACACACCCTGCCACTCATAACTATCCAGCCTTGGAGGAGATCTCTGAATGATATTCTTAAGCTGCTTATTATTAACCTTAGATAAAACTGAAACAACATTCCCAAGAACTACCAATGGATATATCTTAACGACCCAAGGATGCTCAAGATAATAAAAAATTGTTGTAATGAAGGAGAAAACATCATAGAAGAAAGAAACAAAGGTGTCATTTTCTATTTCCTCCATAAAAAAACTCTCAGAAGAAGAGGTATAATTACTAATTGTCTCTATGAGGTGGTACCCGAAGTACAGTAATGGCTTCACTACAAAACCCAAATACCAGATAGCACTCAAGGTCAGTGTTTTAATAACCAATCTTCCAGGCAAAACATCACTCATTACGGCAAAGCACAACAAACTGAAAAAACCCACACCAATTTTCAACATGCACAGTAAAAACAATAGCATGATGCAGATCAGGTAGACTAGTACCGCGAACAGATGAATCAATATTACAACCGATAACTGTTAACAGAGACAAATTCCTTAATGCACTCTAGTTAATCTGTTATTATCTCAAACCCTTCGTGCCCCACGTTGGGCGCCAAAAAGGACTGTCGTGGTTTAACCCCAGCCAGCAGCTAAGCACCACGCAGCTGCTCACTCACCCCCCCCCCCACCAGCGGGATGGGGAAGAGGATCGGAAGGGCAAAAGGGGAAAAACTCGTGGGTTGAGATAAAAACAGTTTAATTACTAAAGTAAAATAAAAAATAGAACAGTAGTAATACAAAGCAAGCGGTACACTGTACAATTGCTCACCACCCGCCGACCGATGCCCAGCACGTCCCCCAAGCAGCGATCGAACCCCTCCCCGGCCAACTCCCCTGCTTATATACTGAGCATGATGTCACATGGTATGGAATAGCCCCCGCCCAGTCTGAGTCAGCTGCCCCAGCTGTGCCCCTCCCAGCCTCCCATGCCCCTGGCAGAGCATGGGAAGCTGAAAAGTCCTTGACCAGTGTGAGCACCACTTAGCAAGTACTTAGCACTACTTAACAAGAACCAAAACATCAGTGTATCATTGACATTGTTCTCAACCTAGACCCAAAACACAGCCCCATACCGGCTACCAGGAAGAAAACCAACTCCATCCCAGCCAAAACCAGGACAGACGCTTAACAAAAATCTTTCCTTCAACACCATTTCCTGAAACCTTTCCTACCTCTGAAACCAATGAGAGCTTTGCATGTTGATTTTAGCCAGTCCAGATTTCAAAGCGTTTCTTCCAGGACCTGTATGTAAGTGAACTTGGCTGTTACTGTGCTTCCAAGGCAAAACCGGACACTGGTGAACAAACTAGCTTGTTGATCCCTCTGGGATGAGACTGTCAAGGAACAAGGTCCTAATTCTACAATCAAGAGAAATATTTGTCTTATCATTGTTGTTCTTACAGAAAAGCCTCTGGGTGGGTTCCTGATGTGAAAGAGAGTACTGACGCAAAGTACGTCTTACACCCCATTCTTCAGGAGTGTGGCTTTGAGAGTTCGCTAATTAACAAAATACAGGCAGATTTTCTACAGTGTCATTGATTCTGTCCTCTCTTCCTTAAGGATAATTGGAAAGTTCTGAACACAGAGAGAGGCATTTTTATGATCACTGTTGTTGGATGTTGATCCCATTTCAGAAGATGGACATCGGGAAGAAACAAACTCAAAATATAAGCATTTCAATTGCCTGAAATTCCTTAAGCTTGCCTTATCTGTGCTTTCTGTGAAGCAATCTTCAGTTCCTGTCATGACAAATGCTTTGTCAGACTCACTTGTCTTGAGATAACACCGTGACATCATCATGGTTTTCTCCATATGGGAATGCTCTCAAGGAGAGGAAAGTTGAGCTGTTTGAAAGCGATAAGCTAATAGGAACCCACCATGACTCTCTTTGGGTTTGTTAATTTCTGTGAACATGATGTGTCTTCATTCTTGTGGGGGAGGGCTGGAGATTTAGATAGAATCCTGTGGCATTCACTTGCATTGTCATGGCACATACTCTGTGTCTCAGAGAGCAGAACTTTCCTGTCTCTCTTCATCATCTACTCCCAGGGAAGGCATATTATGAAGGAAGATGTTGCTCATTGTCCTGCATTGGATAGTGAGACAGAATAAAAACTATTGATTTGAGATCAAACTTCAGAAGAAATTCTTCAGGAGCTGAAAAGAATTTAGCCAGCAACAGCTGCTGTGCTTCAGGTGACAAAGAGTTTTTCTCTAGCACAGGTTAATTTCCAGTGCAATAACTGCTAAGGGGAACAGAGACAGACCGGGTGCAATTGACTGTCATGCCCATTTGTTACACAAGCAGTTTTAAGGGGGGTGAAGCCTGACCATGCAACTCTGCAGGAACTAGGTACTGATGGGCACAGCTCTAATTGAATACCTGCTTCAGATGACTTGAATAATAAACAACACTGAATTTCTCATTGTGTGTGAATACAGCCGCCTCCAGTATCTCAGAAATCTCCTGAAGAAATTATCCATATATTAACAAGTCATAAGTGAGTCTCATTTCCCCTCAATGCTCATTTTCAAAGCAGTAAACTGCCAACTAGAATACAATGGACTGGACTGGACTGGACTGGACTGGACTAGAATAGAATAGAATAGAATAGAATAGAATAGAATAGAATAGTTCAGCTGGAAGGGACCTATGACAGTCACTCTATCCAACTGCCTGGCCACTTCAGGGCTGACCAAAAGTTAAAGCAAATTATTAAGGGCATTGTCCAAATGCCCTTGAACGCTGACAGGCTTGGGGCAGCGACCACCTCTCCAGGAAGCCTGTTCCAGTGTTTGACCACCCTCTCAGTAAAGAAATGTTTCCTAATGTCGAGTCTGACGCAGCTCTGAGCCACTCCTGCTCATCCTGCCACAAGATCCCAGGAAGAAGAGATCAGCACCTCCCTCTCCACTTCCCCTCCTCAGGAAGCTGTAGAGAGCAAGGAGGTCACCTCTCAACCTCCTTTTCTCCAAACTACACAAACCCAAAGTCCTCAGGCACTCCTCATAGGACATGCCTTCCAGGCCCTTCACCAGCTTTCTTGCCCTCCTCTAGTCGCATTTGAGTACCTTCTCGTCCTTCTTAAATTGTGAGGCCCAGAACTGCACACAGTATTCAAGGTGACATCGTACCAATGCTGAACACAGCGGAATAATCACCTCTTCTGACTGGCTGGTTCTACTGTTTGATGCACCCCAGGATGTGGTTTGCCCTCTTGGCTGCCAGGGCACGCTGCTGACTCATATTGAGCCTGCTGTTGACCAGCACTCCCAGATCCCTTTCTGCGGGGTTGCTCTCCAGCCACTCGTCTCCCAGTGTATACTTGTGCCCGGCATTTCTCCATCCTAGGTGCAGAATCCGGCAATTGTTCTTGAAATCTGGCATTTGTTCTTGTGGTTTTGACTACTTCATTCCCTTATTGTTGGGTTACTTCCACCCACCCCTCTTTAATACTGGGGATAAATCCCCAACATGAAATTATGCACCATGATATAGCTGGATTAGAAAAATCTGCTATCTGCAGTTTCACAGAATTATTTATAAATCAGCAATTTAATATTTTTAGTTTTTCAGAAACTAGATTGTCATTGTTACCCAGTAGGAGTAACAAATTTAGCCAAAGCTTTCCAACGTGATTTTCATAAAAGTATGAAATGTTACAGTTGGGGGATGTCAGCATCCAGGTCCAACTCTCTCTGTTTTGATTGCAGGCTTGAGGTGTAACTGATCTAACAGACCACGGTGTTTAACACTTAGGCACCACGTTACTGAGAAACTAATTAACTAAATGATAGTCTTATTAGCAACACTACTATTATTAATTTACAATTATATCATTTTACACACTCAAAAATAAAGTTAGATATCGTTCTGAAATGTTAACAAATCGTCATTGAATTACAGTTCTGTCACCCTTTCCTCCCCACACCATTTACTGCTGGGGAGCAAGTCTATCCCTCCGTACCCCTCTGCACCAGATCTTTTGGACACAGACCTGACGGAGAGTCCGGTGCATACCCTGTGGTGTCCCCATGGGATTGGGTCCACAGGCCAATGTTCCTACTGCTGTCCACAGACCTCCACATTCTTAGTATGAAAAAATCCCTCTTCTATTCCTTACCTGATATTAAATTTTTCTTTCCATTTGTCTTCTCCCTCCATGCATCTCTTCTCTGTTCTCGTACCTCCCTTTCTGCACCCAAACTTCTCCCAAATAAACAGCTCCTCTCCTAACTACTCCTGATTACTTTTTCCTCAATGGTCCCAATTCTGCTACGTTTGCACCATAATCTAGTGTTTCCAAGGTTGTAATTTAGACAGCTTCAGCCTTGTTTGGTGTTACTGATGCGGTTGCCTGGGTACAGGTGACCTTGCACGATTTTGCAAACCCACAATTCTGTTAAAATTATCGGGTTCAAACTGACAGTATTTGTGTGTTGGTGTTCACCTTCCACACTTTCTAGGACAAACCAGTCTCTGTTAGCCTTGATTCCTCTACCTAACTGCAAGTAAGTGCAAGGTCATCTGTGTAACCACACAACAGTGTATCTTGTTTTTCACCCTGTGTTTCTGTGTTCACACAGGATCCTTGCCCTTGAATAGTTTTAGGCACTATCCCCGTTCCCAGCAAAGGCCTTGCTGATGGAGGCCTTGTCCTCCAGCAAGACCTGGTGCTCAACAGGGAGGAGGTTTGGCTTGTCCTTCTTTGATTACCTCCTGTGTTTTGGCAGCAACTTTAAACATGCAATTTTTCTTCCCTCTTCGTATATTGGAATTTGATCCCACGATTCTCTGTTTGCCCACCATGTGTATCTTTCTTTTCTGAAAGACACTGGTTGGATCTTTGCTCAGGATGAAGTATACTGAGAAGCCACAGTTTTCATGGGAAATTTTAGCTGATCTGTGGTGTGAGAAGAGCTAAAATAGCCTGTAAAGGCACTGGAAGTAGAAGCAATCAGCAGATGTGGGAATATTTGTAGTATTTTCTTGAAATCTGTATCTGTTTACCCTCTCACTTCATATTTTTACCTCAGACAGGAGTTTATCATTTCGCAGGTCAGAGGACTATGAGATAAAAGTTTTGATACAAAAACTGACCAATGTATATGTGCTGTCTCTCAGCAACCAACCTTATAAATACACTGGAGAAATGGTCGCTGGCACTTAGAAGAGGTGACTATAGGGACTGAGAGAACAAGAAGGATATAAAAGTCAGAATTTTGTGGCCTGTCTTCATGTTTTGTTGTACATACCACTGTAAGGGCTCAGACTGACTGCTGATACCGAGTGCTTGAGTTAAACCCTCTGCTGTTAGATCTGTTCCTAAAACAGGCTTTTGGGAGCTACAGAGAAAAGTAAAGGAAGTCAGAAAAGTGTCACCTAGGCTTTACTCCATAGAGGAGCACTCAGAAGAATAAATCTAGAGTAATTCACACCATAAACTAACAGGCAGCTGCACTCTTCTGAAATAGCCCTCAAAAGCTGTTCTCGGGAATGATAATTTTTCTCTTAACCACAGTGAGCCAAGTTTATGACAATATCTAGGCAATGGGTTTTCAAAAGTACTCTGCCTTACCATTGCTCCCATCCTGCTGAAACTGACAGTCCAATTCTCAGCGTGAGGAGCAGTTTCTGTTGGACTTCGGACACAGGTTAGAGTCAGGGATTTTGACATGATGAGGTAACACCAGTAGTTTAAGTATCTCTAGTTTAAGTATCTCCATGAGTTAGAAGGTGTCCATTGAAATCATACTTGGACGGTACCTAGTATAACGGTGACCTGATAGCTGACTGGCATCTGGTGTTATGATGGTGAACTCAGCAGGAGATAGTAACTACTGAGATGATTATAATTCTATAGTTCTAGTAGTAAAACTAACAAAAATAACTATTTAGAAACTAACCCATCTCTAAGACGGCATTTTGTTTTTCTGAGCATTAGGAATTGCTAACTCATAATGAAAACACTGACGCAGTCAAGACAATTTAATCTCAACAGTATCGAAAGAATGGATGGCCTATAATAATCACTAAATACAGTTCTGTTTCTTTCAGTTGTGTTGAAGGCTGAAATAAACCACTCCCTTTGGATCATTACAGTTCTTTGTTTTGGTGAGATCTTCTGGCTTCTGATGGTGTGCTCATTGCTTCCTGATACTTAGCAGACGAAAGCAATATCTGTTTTGTGCCCTGTTAAATGTCACTTCACTGCATTATTACAAGTGAGACTCCAGATACATAAAATGGGCCAGTCTCAGCTGCAATGGCATTTCTGGACTAGCATTAGCATACTTTTTCAACGGTCTGTTTCAGCACCATTCTCTAGTGTACTGTGAATATATTACCCATCTGGGCAGGTATCTTGTAATCATCATGTGCTTTTCTGCTGTAAAGTGCTTCAGACATGGAAGAGAATAAATAGCATGTCTTGTCCATAATTTAACCTCTGGATTTTCAAGATTGTTGTCAAGGAGAGCTAATGAAAAAGGACAGGTCAAGATTAATATTTTAAGGGTGAGCACACTAAAATGGTTCTTGGTCATGATCTCTTTTTATTCCAGCTCGGAGAAGCAGTGCGTGGCTTTTCTCTGTAAGTTTTTAACTTGAATCTGTGAATGGTCCATATTTGGTATGCAGAATTTTATCACTGGAGCACACTGAAACGTTGTGTTGAAATTTCTTAGGGGAAAAAAAAGGGTATAGGTGTATTTTTCTGAACCTTTTCATTTTCTCTCCTGACGTTTTGTTTTTAATTCCCAGCAAGGCAAGGCCTGATACAGATATGCAGGAAGTACAGTGAGACAGAGAAACTGTTTGTTTTGTCATGACAGGTAGGGTCCATATGTGCCAGCAGCATGACTCCTGTCTACATGATGCAGAGGTTGACTTCTCAGTGCTGGAATGCCCGTTCATGATACTCCCCAGACTGGAAGGCTCAAAAAAGACTAGAACTAGATAATAATTCTGAGGAAAGAATGACTTCTCTCAGTCTTTAGAGACAGGCTGAAATGACTAGTATGAGCTGCAGCAAAAGAAGACCTAAGAGCAGCTAAGCGTCTTCTCTGTTGAAGAAAGGGGGAAAAGCCACTCCATCCAATTAAATTATTATGAATGATAATCTTCTTTACTCCTTTCTCTGCCTACTGAGTTTTGTTGCATCAGCTGTTTCTAAATGCAAATGTGGTAATACACGCATGTCATCACAAAGTGCTTTGGCAAGTTTAGGAATTGTAAAGCTTAGCTAAATAATAAAAGAGAGTATGCAGAAAGTGTGTTGTCCTGGATAAGGAGAGGTAAATCCTAGGCAGCAAGGTCTCTTTTGCTTAGGCCTTTCTTCCCTGCAAAGGTTTCTAAAGATAAAATTATATTGGTGGAAGAGCTGCGGGTTCCACTTCACACTGAAATTTGCTGTCTTCATGACTGATTTATCCAGTATTCGAAGCCTGCCATAGTGATAAAGCCATATCTAATACCATTGAGATAGGCTAGTTCATTCAATCTGGGAGTAGAGGCTAGCAAAACATTTCTCTACAGACTGGGGCAGACTAGCAGCCCTTCTGCTGGACACCCTGACTGTGCCAGCCATGTAGGAAGGGAGCGATTTGCCACTGATCTGTGTTCAAGAACCCCATAATTTAAGCACTTAATAGTAAGGGCTGAAGTAGTGAACAAACGCTGTATTTCTTGGTTAGCATAGCTTGCAGAAATATTATGCTAGATTTTTCTTTTTGCTTTGACACTTTATTAATTTCTTTCTAATATAGGGGTATGTATTTCCAGTGCAGTCCTTTTAAAGAGACTGACTTCTCCAGAGCCAGAGGTGTGTCACTCTGGATGAGAACTTGCACGGGGATCAAGAGCTTGTGAAAGAATCTGTGGAAAGACAATACTGCCTTAATTTCACAATCGGATTTTTGTTTAGAGCTGAAATGAATGAAACCATGTTAGACACAAGTAATGTCCCTTTTTTCCTGTTTTACTTCAGAAACTACCAAAAAAAAAATAATGCTGTGTGTTTAACATACTCCTCACATCTTTCCATTTGATGCTGAAGGTAGTTTGTTTCTGTTTAAATGCAGTGTTCATGCTCTTTTTACAATATAGTTTCAGCTACAAACAGTGAAAAATCTTGACACTTTGACTGCATGCAGATGTCAGGCAGTGAAATGTGACAGCCATTAGAGGCATTTTAGAGAATTTCCCAACCATTTTTCTGTGTTCAGAACAATATTACAGCTAATACTAGCACCTATCACAGGTTTTCACATTCATTTTACAGAAGCCCCTGTTTGGGGGCTTTCAAAGAGGACTACTTAAGAAAATGACACAGAGCCTCTGTATGGCTACGTATATAGGAAAAAATATTCTAAACTTCCAAACGTTGGACATTCAGCAAAGACGAAAGGGATTGGCTCTGATTTTCAATGTCTTGGTTCCAAAACATTGCGCCTGATCAATAGGAATAACATTATGATTATGCAAGTTTGGAATGAAAGCTGCTGAAATCAAAGGCATGCATCCAGTCAATCCAAGGATTATACAGCAGTATTTTTCAAGTGTCATATTATTTCATGGGTGTGAGACTTTCATGCTGTCAGTTTTGAAGGTTTTTATTAGAAATCACACTATACCCTTAGCTGCATGACATCTTTTGTGAAGGAGGATCTAACTTTCCCTGCCTGAGTTTGTGGGCTATTAACTAGCGGGTAGAAGGTAGAAAAATAAGAAAAGAGGATGAAAATCATAGTGGCAGACAAGCTGCCTCTGTAACAGTAGATCTTGTGGGGTTTTTTTCCCCTTTTTGGTGGAACGAAAAATAGGGCTGGAGAACTGCAAGCCAATCTCCTCAATTCCTATTTTTAGGAAAACAATTTTGGGGGTGGGAGGTGGGGTGGGGATTTATTTCCATTTCACTGGCAGTCAATGTGTTTATAAGATTGTAGTGCAATATGAGGAAATCAGTAACAGTCAACATGGATTTGAGAGGATTTTTTTTTGACAAATCCATTTAGTTTTCCTCTACAGTGTGTATATGTTAGAGATGTTCACTTCAGTAAGGCTTTTGACATGTTTCACACAACAATCTTAAATTTAGTTTCAGAAACGTAATCTAGATACACGACTACGAGGTTGTATAAAAGTGATGAGAAAACCTTATCCAGAAAACAGCAATGACTATTTCACTGTCAAGACTGAGACTTGGCGAAATGCAGCTCTGTACAAGTCCGTCCTCAGCCCCCTTCCGGTCAACATTTTCACTACAAACATAGGGGATATTGAGCTTTTTAATCTTGCAGGTAAGGCAAAAGGCAAGAAGGGCCTACAATTCTCTGGAGGACAAATTTAAAATAAGGGCAGGCTGTAAAGACAGAACAAATAATCCCAGCCCACAGTCTGGTTTCTGTGTCCAGAACACAGTCTGTGTTCTGCTCTTGTCTGTGTCCATCACTGCCCTACAGTAACCGCTTTCTCCTTGTTCCCATGACTGCTGCCCACTATTGGTCTGTCTTGATGGCTTATGTTGAAAACTTCTGTTAACTGAGGATATTCAATGCTCTGCTCAGTGCACAGTGCAATCCCTGTGTCACTTGAATATTACTATTTTATAATTGCTGGAACTATGTACACAGTGAACTTTATTTCTATATCACTTACTTTCAGTCAGAATTCAGCATCTTAACGCAAACACATTGACTGTCCTTGCAGCATGTTTTCTGCCATTCAAAATGTTATATTCCTTACCCCTGAAACGGGCGACATAAATTGACCTGGAAACTACGTTAAACAAGGGCACTTTATTGGGCCCCCATGCACCTGGGGCAGAAATGCAAGGATTGTTTCTGCAAGTGAGGGGGCAAACCCTTGAGCAGATGCTTCTTCATCATGGTTAATCCAGCTGCATCTGTCAAAGGATTCTTTCCACAGAATTTTCTACCGCTGTATCAGCAGCTAAACAAAAGCAAAGTGAACAAGAAAGGAGTAAAATCCTACTTTTTAGAGGTTTTAACTCCTTAGCGTGGGACAAGAAATTGAAATTAACTATGGACAAGCTTTTTCTTCAATGGAAGGTGTCAGAATCAATCTTCGAGCCTTCAAACTGGGGGTGTTGTCTACAGAAGAAAGGCAAGCATTTGCAGGCAAGATGGCCGAGCAAAGCAGTAAAGACTGAAACTCAGAGGCTTAAAGAATGGAAAACTGAATCTTTCAAGGCTGCTGTAAAGAATAATCTTTGGAAAATAATTTGTCTTTATAGTTCACTCTTCCAGCATTTCACCAGAGTTCCCTTTCAATTCACAGCTTACCAGAAATGTAGTTTCTCTACATACAAGAGCAAAGAGACATTCTCCTGATTTTTAAATTATAGAAATCACACCTTCCTTATCAAATGCAGATCTGCTTGATTTGTAAACAAAATGGTAGAGAAAAATCATGTTAACTCAGTTTCCATTGTGCATTCAGAACCAACTGGAAAAAATAAAACAAATAGTGCAGTTACCAACACATGACCTTGTTTTTTAGTAAAAGACATTACCTTTGATCATTGAAGCTTTATACAACAAAAGTTAAATTATTCTGCTTTAAAAAGAACTTTTCATTTTTTAACTTTCCTTTTAAGTGTTTCAAATTTATCTGCAGGGAGTAGTCAGAATTCAACTGTTTGTTTTTACCCCAGGTAAACAAAAAGCCTCCCTGCCCCCCAATCCTCTCGAATTCTCTTTGCTTAGCAAATCATCTAACACAACAGAGAATGTTTAAGGAGTTTTTGCATCCCTTTAAAAGACCATCAAATAGAAATCATTCACATGCTCATTGAACTGGGATTCAGGAGGGGCCTCGATACTCCAGGGCACAGGTCTCAGTGCGTCACTCTATGAAAGATCTCCCTCGCTCTCTTTGCTACTTACGTAAGAAAATTAGTTGCTCAAAAACCTTTTCATAGGAGTATGTGCTGGAAGAAGCTACTTTCTGGCAACACTTTTACCACAGGATTTTTGCTGCAAGTAGTGGTATCTGACATGTATGCTATGTGGCTGGGGAAAAACTTGCCTTTTTCCCTCCTTTTGGGGAGCTCTGCATCATGTACTTAGTTGTGCTCATCTAGGGATGAGAAGAATACGCCTAAAACGAGTAAGAAGGGAGAAGGATAAGAATAATTCTTTCTCTCTCTTAATCTCATCATGTGTGTTCATGCTCTCCGACATAAAATAAAATTTCTTTTTCCACCAGGAGGTGCCTGCGTCACCATGCCGCTGCTCTCCTCTTTCCCTGGTAATGCTCTCCCTGGGGCAGTGATGCTGGGGCTAGTCATTCTCCTGCAGAAGGATACGAAAGAATACCTCCTGATCTCCCGGGATTTTATATTCATGTAGCCAAAAGCAGCTCTTGTGATCTGAATCAGTCTTATCTTCTTCTCTCCTGGGTGCTGTTTTCCCTGAGGAGTTGGCCAAAATACTCTTTTTTGACTTTCATTAAACCTGAGCTGAGCACAGCATGGGGAAAGAAATTCATTCTAAACTCAGAATATTTGCTTGAGAATAGGGGGTTAAATTCTTCCTTGGGTTGGATTCTTTTCCACTTCAGTAATTTTTAGACATAGAAATTTTGATTCATATAAAAGAAAGCATTGTCTAATCCAGAGTCATTCTATTTCCAGCAGGGAGCATTATCATAATGCTTCAGGGAAGATGCAAAAACCTCATAACAGAAAGCAGCTGCTTAACTTAGGGTTGAGTTCTGCTCTGGGTCATATCAGGTCTTCCTGTGGGGCACCGCGACCTTTTCTCTGATTCTGATAATATCTTTAAGATACCTCACTTCTCATACCTTCCCACCTGGTGGCAGATGATACATTGACATTGCCCTCTGAACAGCTGGCTTCTGAGTGGTGGCATCTGACTTCCTATGCTGGATTCCCATTAAGTGAGCTGATTTTGAGTCTCTTTTGATCACAGCAGCAACTAGTTAGTCCAGCAGCCCTCCGGAGGAAATCCCACTGTCCTTGCAGCCATCTGCAATATTGCAAAAGTAAATGTGTCATGGCAATAAACTATTAACGCTTTATAGCACGGTGAAATAGACAGGTGTGCACAAAAACAGTGTTGTTAGTAACCAGCTGCAACCAAAAGGATTTTGATATTTAAGCTGGTGATTGGTTTGGGAGTATGACGACTGTTTTTTCCCTGTGAATAAACCACGTCTTCTGTTGCTGTTAATTAAAATTGCTAAATACGTATGAGTCAGGGACATAAAGCAAGATTAAAAGAAACACAGATAGTGTAATAAAAGACTCTTAAGAAAATGCAATAGCTGAGTATAGCAAAAAATATGCTTGTGGAGTCTAAATGAGTATAATTTCTGCATGATCAAATTATGTAGCTGGTCACGTAAATGGCTCAAATTGCTCCTCTTCCCTCTGGAAGTTGGATCCTTCAAAGTAGTTTTGGGTGTAACTTTTTCCATGTTCTGCGTACTACAACATCAGTTTGATTTGGAGTTGAAATCAATGTTAGTTAGAAAAAAAAAAATCTGGCTATTTTTTAAGACAAACAAACGCAAACTAGTATACTTCAGAATATATTCTGACACACTTATGACAAATGCTCCCACAATCCTTGTTTAAGTCACTGATAATTTGTTAAGCTAATTTTGTCTTTGTTTGCAAGGCAAACATACCTTCTCCTTTTGATTACAGGTGGACTTGGGGAGAGATGATCTTAAACAAATAATTTTATTTTCCAGTACTGTAGCATGAACTGTGATTATTTTCATTTTTCTAGTTTTAGTGATTTCTTAGAAGACTCATTTGGTGTATTTGAAGACTAGTTGATCAAGACATAAATAAGCATGGCTTTTCCTAACACAGAATCTTTCGATGTTGTTGATATTCCACCAAGCCGAGGAAAGAGTTTAATGCCTTTGGCTGACAAGTTATTCACAATTATGCACCGATATGCATTGTAAATGGGGAAGGCATATTTGAGTCATCTCATAGGCTAAATGACAATGCCAATCAGATGGGGCTGCTTAGGCAAATGTGTCTGTCACTTAACACATGGCTCATTAAACTCTGAGGGGAATTTCTAGCATCTGTCCTCTCGTTTGACCATAACTCAGGTCTATTGGCAACCGAACAACAGTATTAAGAAGGCACTGATCCTGCAAGGAATGAAACGTGTGCTTTATTTCATGCAGTGTATGGTAATCCCATTGAATTAATGTAGCCTTTCAGCGCACGAATCTAGAGATGTTTGCTTTCAGGGTTTAAAGATTACTGGCGTGTTAGCTTTTGAGGTCTGGGAGGCAGAATCTCTTCTGTTTGGCAATCTGACCTGTGGAAGGGGGCCTTCACCAGCATCTGTAAGACAAATACTGGTATCACTGGATTGAAAATGCTACGCAAAGGCTGGTTGCCATACTCATCAAGAAATGAAGATAATTGTCTTCCTGTCGTTTAACAAAGGACTCTCAGTGGGGAAGGTTTCCCCAAATGCACAGCTTAGTCATAAACTACCGGCTTCCATTTCCGCAGGGGCTCATCCTTGGCGTGCCGGAGTCTCATCTGCTGTGTTTGCTGAGGATGGAGAGGAATAATGTCTGGAACCAAGATTACAGAACTAGTTTCTCTAAATTCACTGCCTAATCTCTTTGCTATCTGAGATACAGCCACGCAAGTCATTAGCAAATGAAATGTCCCCTGAAATACTCTTCTCTGAGCAAAAGATTCTGTGAAAACGAAAGCTGAAGAATATTCCTGGGGCTGGAGGCTTAAAAGTCCTACCAGTACATGGCACTATCGGTAGACTTCACTGGCAGAGAGAGCAGGGATGAGTTAGTCTCATTTCATTGCTGTTACTAACAGAAACAGGTCACAGATGTGCCAGTTTTGTCCTGTCACCCTCATGTACAGCACATATGAGGAAGAATGGTAGAAAACAACCCGTAAAAATAAAAAGGTTAAAACAAGCTAAATAGAATGTCAATGGCAAGTACTATTAACCACCAAAAAAAAAAAAATCAATGGTGTAATTTAAATGTTTGAGATTGATTTTGTATGGCATCCCTTCAGTAGGTGGTTCTTTGGTGGGAATGTATCGATTTCCCCTGGAAGAAAGGCAAGCATGTATCTTTGGTGATTTTCCCCTTGCCCTCCCATCACACCATCAGATTATCGCAGGTGCGATTTACACATGTAAGCATGTGTACTGAAATAAATCTGATGTTTTCATTATTCTGTGGAAAATCTAAAGCCCATAAACAAGCAGAATATTGCTTGCATGAGGATCTACAGAGTTTTCAACTGTCTGAAGAAGTGAAAGAGAAATACCATGGAAAGCAGTTATAAAGAAAGAAAGAAATTTGCAGAGTCATAGATTGCAAGTATCTGGTTTACAGGGTGCTTCCTTAGCTTGTTTACCTGCTATACGGTCCCACAACCAGGGCTGCATTTCTGCTTGACGGTAATATTAGCTCATCTTACACAGAGCTTGGTTTAACTTTGAATGAATTGCACGTGATTGTATACAGAGAGTAACGTTTTTAATACTCTTCTTCTTCCAGTCTCCTCTCTTTGCCCACCCCCTTCTAACCCTCATCCTTGTGAGCTATATCCTGTTCAGTGTGTAATATATTTAAACACTTCTAACATACTCTACATACTTCTAATTATTGGGGGGGGGGGGGGGGGGGCGGAAATCTTAACTAGAAATTAGATGTATACTTTAACAGTGCCTACAGTTATGCCCTTGGTACATCCTAAAGAAGAGTGCCATTGGATGCAGAAGAGTTTCTTAATTACTGTGATATATTTTTTTATGATGGTTTTAATATCTTTTTAGATGCTGCTTTCCTAACCTTTATCACATGGAAATAAAATATGTGCTTCACCATAGCACATGCTGTATACAACTCTTGGTACCTGAAAAACACGTCCTAAATATTTTACTGCCATTCTGATATGCTTCTCATTTTGCCAAGGAGCAGCAACAGAACTTTGACATCAGTGTGACCAAGATTATATGTCAGCCAGCCACTGAGGCTGAAGACACATCCCTGGCTTCGTTAAAGTCAATGGGAAATAGGGGTTTCCTACAGTTATCTCTTTTCTGAATACAGACTCTTCCAATCAAGCAGAAGAGGGAGCAGAATACTCCCTCTTGCCTTTTAAGTTTGAGAGCTACCCCAAAACCACTCTGCACTTCCAACTCAAGTGTAACTGGGTAGTGCAGAGGAAAACAGCCATTTCTGGGGAAACAGGACAAGCTTAAATTCAAGCACCTGGGAACATGGGTTTGCTTTGCATGAAAAGCTAAAGTTTGAAAAAATAACTCCTCTGGGTTTGTTCAATGTCTTCCCCAACAGCAAAGCCCAAGGCCCAACTGGGCTCTGCACCTAGTTATGATGGTGGTCAGTAATGTATATCCCTGGGCAATGGGATGATCTCAGACCTCTGAGAGACAGCATGGGAACAGACATCTGCTTCTTGAGGTGGTTTATGAGTTATAAATGATGCAATGGTTAAGATGTGACCTTCTTTCCTGAGAAAACTTATGAGTTAAGAACAGTTTAACAATTGAAATAAACTATAATAATAATAATTATAATAATAATAATAATAACATACAAAGCAAGTGATGCAGGATGCAATTGCTTACCACCCACTGACTGATGCCCAACCAGTCCCTGAGTAGCGATCACTGCCCCCCAGCCAACTGCCCCCACTTTATGTACTGAGCATGATGTCATAGGGTATGGAATAGCCCTCTGGCCAGTCTGGGCCAGCCCCCGGGCTGTGCCCCTTCCCAGCTTCTTGTGAACCTGGCAGAGCTTGGGAAGCTGAAAAGTCCTTGACTTAGTGTAAGCACTACTTAGCAACAACTAAAACATCTGTGTGTTATCAACATTATTCTCATCCTAAATGCAAAACACAGCACTATACCAGCTACTAAGAAGAAAACTTACTCTATCCCAGCTGAAACCAGGACAGCGACCTTGAACAAACCATTTGTTGTCTTAGGTGCCACTCATCCAGAGATGAAACATTTCTATCTCATTAGCACTCTTAGGATAAATGTATTAATTACATTAGATACTCAGATACATTAGAGAAGTATTTAACACATGTAAATATCACTCCTTGGCATGACTGAGTTACTCCTTTCATAGCTTGGCTTTATGCAAATGATGATTATGACAGAAAAATCTGTCGTATTTTATCACCTTTTCACATTGTGTATAATAAACAACAATGTACGAGTTGAAAGAAGACATCTTCAACTTCAGCTTTTATACAACATACTACAGTTTCATACCTGCAAAAGCCTATCACGTATGGTTGAGAAAAGCCTGTGGCAATTTTCACAACGTGAACTCTCTTTTATGTCTTCATCAAAGAACAGTGCAGCAGGAAAGCAAACCAGAAATGTCACAAGGAGATGTTACAGGCAATTAAGTAGGAGGTTTTCTTGTTTGCATCCTAGTAGAGGGGACATGAAATGAAATGTAGAAGAGATTTTTAAAGGTTTCTAACTTGATGCATGCCTTGCAGTAAAGTTTTGGTGATGAAAAAGCAAGCACAAGAAGGTGTGATGCGAAGTGAAGCAGCACAGGATGTGGATGCTTAAACAGGTCTGTCCACACAGGAATAACAGGAATAATTTTAATCTCAGCTTTTATACTGTACTTTGTGCTGTCTCTCCGGGCTCTTTTGCACGACTTGGACTCCAACTTTTCTTCAGTCACGAATGACATAAATCGTCTGTGAGGGATTTTTTGTGGAACGATATGGCAATTTAGTCACTGGTCTCTTGATCTCAAATTAACCAAATACCAGCATAATTCTGGCAAATTTTGGATGTCAGGTACTAAGGTTAGTATGCCTTGAGCTGTTTTTGGACAGTTGTACCCAAAAAATGACTTCATTTCTATTTATAGCATATTTTAGCATATGTTGTCAAGCTGAAATTATCAGTGGTATTTCATTACAGCACATCACTTCTGCCTTTTCTTCAAGGCCTCTCCAGTAAGGTGAACCCACAAATGGAAAGATTTAAACAATTATTTCTTCTTGCCTATTCTAAGAAATGCAAAACTCATTAAACAAATGTTGGCAAAATATTTATGCATGAAAAAATACAGTGCCACTGAAGGAACATGTTGATAAATGAGTCTTTCTTATCACAAAAACAGTGTTTTGAGAGAAGAAGAGGATAACATTGGAGCATTTTTGATCTTAGAAAAAGCACATTGAAAGAAAAACTTTCATTGTGTATTGTAACGGGTACTATAATGGCAAAATGTGACTCATAAACAAGACTCATATCCATTGGCCTCTGATTTCTTTGAAATGTTTATTTCTGAAGACTTTCTTTTGTAGAAGAGTGGTATAATTTGGTCATGGGACTTGTACTGGGATAGTCGTAGGCGAGAAATCAAGGCAAAGGAGAAATTTTTCTTTCCCAGCCTCTCCCCCTGGCCCCCACCGGGGGATTCACTGCTTTGGAAGAGTTTATCGAATACTGGCTGCAACATGGCTATAGTTGGGGCTGTCCATATTCCTCCCTATACACAGGGTATAACTATGTTACACACTTTGCAGTCTTTCATGGATGGCAAGGATTTAGGGGGAATCTTTTTATCTAGTGTCGGTTAAGATGAAGATTAATGTTAAGAAATCACTTTCCTCTCTGGGTTTGTGAAGTGCTAACTAGCTTGTTAGTCATGTTGTTATGCCTTAGTTTCTAGGCTTAAACTCCTAAAAATCAAAGAGTTACTTTCAGTATGCTATTGCTTGATCCCTTGTTTTCCCATGCTGAATTCTTTATGCGTTACAGAACTCAGAGAGCAGAGCAATAGGGGATAATTACAGGGAATTTGACGTAGCTTTGCAAGCTGTGTTTTCAGCTCTGGCACTTGAATGACTGCCAAACATGGAAGCACTTTTCTGGCAGTTACTTTCACTGGGACTGTGTCAGACATCCTGCAGTGTGAGAGACAAAGAGGCTTCCCTACCAAAGGGCATGTAATGCCAGCAATGGCATTCGAAACCACGCTTGGGGAATCATTCCGTGCATTTGCACACGTGCTTTTACAGTGTGAACTTAACTCTGCTGAGTAGAGGTCTTGAAACCTAGCTCCCCATGCATGTTGTGTGGTATGTATAGTCTCTACTGTCTGAAAAGGAAACGTTCCCTTTCAGGAACTTTATTGACCACACAGGTGAGTTTCCAGCCTGCCCAATCTGTATTTTGTTTGTGACGGTTTTTAGTTGTCCAGTCCAAGCCAGTAGGAGAAATCCTGATACAAAGACCTGAGTTTGTTGGCTGGGTGCTGTTTGATCTAGGAAAAACTGTTTGCTTGCATCGTAGAGGAAATCAAAGGGATATCTGAAATTAATGGAAGCAAATACAGAACCAAGATAATACCTGTGATCTGGCTGACAGCCAATGAATTGTACTGGGAGCAAGCTTTCCAAGGTCATCTGTGGAAGTACTAAGTAAGCTCAGAGCGCTACACTTAGTTTTACCTAGTGAATTTTACTACCAGAGGTATTTTTGTGTGATGCAAAAGTGCTGCTTGAAGAGTAAAGCCTTTTCCTATCCCCCCATACATTGGGACTGAAGGGAAAAATATGCTATCTTCACAGAAATTACTTGATTGGGTTTTTGGTAACTCATGATGTCCCTAATATGTTTGACTATTTGGGGATTTCAGATTCTTAAATGCACTGATAAGTTACTACTGTGGTTATGAAGGAATTCAAATTATTCATGATATCCCCAGGGGGAAGATTAACCAGAATGACATTACTAACGGACTATGTAAATTTGGGTAATGAAAATTAGATGGAAAAAACCTGAAGAATTAGCAGAGTGGTGATAGTGCCAAAGGTTTGGTTTTCAGCTTTTTTTCTGGTTGGAAATTCTCTGTGTGGATTTTGGAGGGGTCAGGGTCAACTGAGTCAAATGCTGTTCACACAAAAAGGCTGGTTACTTTATTTACAATTTGCAAGGACTGGGAAAACAATCTTATCCAATGATGGTGTTGTACGCAAAGGTCTTTGGATCATCGCAGCGCACACAAACATTTCTAGGAGTAACAGGTTGTGTAAGCAACTGAAAAGCCTCATACAAGTGGAGATCTTCTGCACACAAGATAATTGCTAATTTTCTTGTCCTTGGTGATATCATTTAGTAACCTAAAATTTTGGATGCTTTCATGGATGTCCCATATCTGTTGGCGGAACATAAGATATTCTGAGTAAAAGGCATGAAATGGCTTGCTGTTCAAAACAAGGACCTTGTTGTTCCTGATCAATACATGTATTCCTTTTATTTTGTCTTTTTTTTTAAAGACACCTGACCACATTCAGTTGCATCAAAACATAGGGAAGATACCTGCTGCTCTTTTTTTTTCCCTTCTATTTAATGAAATGCTCACTAATAATACACAAACTGCAGAATTCCAGAATAATACTTGAGAGTACGTTTTAATTCTTGTCAAGTGCATGCTTTTTCAAGATGCATAAAAGGAATTCACAAGACCTCCTTGGACTCTTCTGAAAAAATACATAATAGTGCTTCCCAAAATGTCACAGGCAGCACAGGGTTATCATCACCAAATAGTTTTGGTGATAACCAAACTGTTTAAAATATTTCTGATTTTGAGCCAAAATTGGAAATTATTTTTTGTCAAAAACTGCAAACAAGGGATGAAAAAATAATTTTTTCAACATTTTGAAAGCACAATATATTTTGTTGGAAAAGAATATTCCGTAAAAGAAACCTTGGCTGTATCAAAATGAGAAGAAACTGTTACCTCCGCCCTCTTAAAGATAATATTCTAGACAGTTTATGCTTCTTTAAAAAGGCTATAAACTTACATTTAATTTTCTTCATTAAGTCTTAAATTTTAAACCAGAGATTTATCAGTAGCTACTGCCTGCTTGTGAGTGGTGTTTGCTGATGTGTACTTACAGCATTGATTGGAAAATTGGTTATAGAAGCTGATGCCGTCTGATTAAACGTTAAGCTTACATACTTCAAAACATTAAGTCTTAAATGACATTTTTTCAAACAGAGAAACACACTGTAATGAACCTGGTGATTATCCCCCTCAGTCTATTATGAGTTCCAATTAGAAAAATAAATGAGCAATGTTTGGAGTAAAATAATTCAATATGGCAATCTTGAAAATCTTTGATAACTCATGCTTGTGCATAAGCATATATGCTTGAGGTTTTTATGTTGGCTTGTTTTTTGGAGTTTTTTAAGTCTCAAAGTGAACTCATTGATAAATTCTGGACTTCATAAATAGATAGTAATTGTGCTTTTAAAATGTTCATATCTTAGCTCTAATTCTGCTATTTAACATAGCGTTATGAGCTGGTAACAAAGTGAAGTCAGTGGAAGTCACACCACGTGGACAAATTGAATGTTTTGTCCGCGTCCAAAGGTGACTGAAATCAGTCATGCAGATTGATGCAGGTTGTTACAGAAGAATCACTAAATGTCCAAAGGAATGCAACACTGCCAGGGTCTCTGATATTTGTAGGTCTTAAGGAATTTTGTGGATTGGGGTTTATAATGTTCTGGCTCCTCAATTTGTGTACTTTCAGCATTTGTTTGATACAGAATCACTTTTTCTGCATCTACAAAAGCTCGGAAGAATTAAGAACATTTGAACACCAGAAAAACACAAAATTAGATATTTTGCATGGTATTTGACTGGAAATCCTAATTTTGGTAGAGGCAATGTGAATTATTGAGTGACTCAAGGCTGGTGGAGTAGGTTTTCTATGGAGTTAGGTTGCCTGTAACACCTGGAACTACAGAGAACTGGTTTCAACATCACAGGCATTCATCTTTTGTCCTGTATGGGAAAATACAAAGAAACTCTAAATTTCCCTTTTATTTTACACTCTGTGACTAAGGCAGAGCATGAACTTAAGCATAGTTTTTGAAACACCATGAAATCAAAACTTCACTGACTCCTTGTTTCTAAAAGGAAAAGTCTGTCTGTCTTTTTTAATTATTTTTTGTGAGGCGCTTTTTTTTTGTTGTGCCTTTTGTTTTTAATTGATGTAGCACTTGAAATTCTTTCAAATACTTTGAAAGACCTTTGGGAAAATATAGGTAATTAAGAATGAAACCTCAAAGCTTCTCAGCAGCATGAGGAACAGTGAGTTTTGCTTCCCCCAAGGTGAGGGGTTGGGGTCTGCCCTAGCTGCGTCTCTTCCCACAGAAGGATCAAGGAAGGTGAGGACCATGAGGAGCTGCAGGAGGAGAGCTGCAGAGTAGGGAGGAGGAAGAGCCCTGGACTGTGTGTGTTGTCAACTGCTTCAGCTAATCCTTGAGCTGAAGGAGATAGATAGCCAAGGCCACTGATACAGGTATGTGGGTCACAAGACGCTCTTCTTTCTCAGTTCCTGCCTTCATGGCAGGAACAGCAGCCAAGCTAGGCTGGACACAGGCTTTTTAGCGAGCCCAGTGGTCAGAGTGTCTGTGCTTTTTAGTGAATTCTGGCAGTCAACTGCCTGAGAAAACTGTTTATTGTATCTCAGTCTAACTGACTTAAGTGTTCCAGGTTACCTGGGACCTCTCTTTGAAAGGTCACTATCATCAGACAAGCAGGTTTGTGAATGCTGAATCAGTCCCAGGAACAAATACTTACTTTCTCATGTTTTACAGCTTTTAAAACCTCCAGTGTCTTTGTTTTATTTTAGTTTTGGGTTTTCTAACAGAAGAAGACAAGGTTTTGTTGCTGTTCTTGTTATTCTTAGAAAACATAATACTAGTCAGTATCCTGTACAGCACATGCTGTAAGTAAAAGGAACAATTCTGATCCAAGAGAGATTATCTCTGAAGTAAACTCTTAAATTGTGCTAAGATGTTCTCCAAAGTGCTGCTTGAAATGGCTGGCATAAATCACCATGGATGAGACCTGACAGCTGTAAGAATATATGGACACATTCCTTCATCAATCTCAAACAGCAAGTATGAATACTGAATGGAAATTACTAAAATGATCAGAAACCATATAAAAACTGCCTATAGCTACACAGGAAAGAATGCATACAAAAGGAAAGGCAAAATCATGCTAACAAGAACTAATAAATGACCCTTCAAAAAGAAGAAAAAAAAAAATGTATCGCCATAAGAATATTGTAGATGTCAGATGGTTCGGGTTTCTCCGTTAAAATACTCCATTAATATACCTCAATATACACCTGATATGTTACCATGCTGCACTCCTGGATCCCACCCTTTGCAGAGTGGCCAGCCCTCGCTGCTTGCTGACAGGAGCTGTGTGGCAGTTCTGCTTAACAAGCCTCAATTTATGCAAGTAGAGTGAAAAGCCATTTACTTGTTTCAGAGTGTTCAGGTATCCACATTTCTAGGTGACCATCCCATAGACGGTCACGTTGGATGTGTAGACATGGGCATAGAAAACATGGTTTGTGAGAGCAGTAATCCAGACTGTGGAGTTTTCTGTCCTGTGTGACAAGACCTGCTGGGGAACTTCTGTGAAGTTGGAGAAACCATGGCACCCCTGGATGATTCTTCTTCCTACTTTGCAAAATTACCTGAAGATTATTACGATTAAATAGGCTGTGGACTTGGAAATAATTTTTTTTGTAAAAGTAAGGATGGGCTAGTCTAAGTTCTGATGATAATATTGTCACCTGCACAAGTTGAACTGACTTTGGGAATATGAGTCCTAGGAAAGATCTACTATTGTAAAAAGTAGTAATACCATTTATGATTAAATTTCAAATTATTAGGTACTACTCTGCTGAACCACATGGCTGAAGGCAAAATGTCATGCTGGATGTATGCTGCAGCATGATTTTTGTTTTATTTTTAATAAAGAGCTGTTTAGAGGCACCAATGGCAAGTGCTGAAGAGGGAAGTGTTTCTCCAGCTGGCTCTTCCCTTGAGTCTCAGCTGCTGATGTCCCTGCCGCAGATTCCTGTCTCAAAGTGGGATTGCAGCCTTTTAAAAAGACTGATAAAGATTCAGGGCCACCCAGATAAACCAGACAGATTTCCCAGGGCCTGTCTCCTCCAGAGGAATTTCAGACTTGCCTCTCACCTCACTACTAGACTCTGAGTTGCTGAAGAGCGAGGGCAGTCCTGATAAAACCACGCAATTTGCTGATCAGACAGAGAGCAGAAGAAGCAGCAAGTGGTTATGGTGTTCCTTCGAGCAATGTTCTTGGTCTCTTTCCAAGACCTACTTGTACGTTTGTCCTCTAAATGCATAACGCTGAGAAGAAGTCTTCAGAAAAGGCAACTCTGGTCGTGTCTCCTGAAGGACAGCAGCTCAGCCCGTTCCATGTTTGCATTGGGCAATGCATGGCCAGGACACACGCATCAGATTAGAAACCTTTCCCCCATACCTTTCCCAGGGAACTCATTTCAGCTTTAGTGTCAGTGCTCACCTCTCCAGGTACCTGTCCTGAGCACGTGCAACAGTGACACTTTGAGGCATAGAATCACAGAATTGTTTAGGTTGGAAAAGGCACTGCCAAGTCCACCACTCAGCCATGTCCCTAAGCGCCACCTCTACATGTCTTTTAAATGCCCCCAGGGATGGGGACTCCACCACTTCTGTGGGCAGCCTGTTCGAATGCTTGATGATAACCCTTTCGGTGGAGAAATTTTTCGTGATATCCAATCTAAACCTCCCCTGGCGCAACTTGAGACCATTTCCTCTTGTCCTGTTGCTTGTTACTTGGCAGAAGAGATCGACCCCCACTTCGATGCAACCTCCTTTCAGCTAGTTCTAGCGAGCAATAAGGTCTCCCCTCAGTCTCCTTTTCTCCAGGCTAAACAACTTCAGTTCCCTCAGACGCTCCTCATAAGATGTGCTCTAGACCCTTCACCAGGATTCACTTCACTTGACTTACCTGGCTAGAAGGTGGGCAGTGAGCCTAAGAGGAGTTGTCTGGGGTACTTGTCTTCAGTTAGAAAAGTAAATGTTGATCTTAGAATAGGATGAACAGCTGTCTGGATTTGTTTCTATTAGTGCATGGACCACTCTTAGAGACCACCTGCTTTTGCAACAGCTAAAACTGAGTGAATCAAACCTCTCTATTTGCCTTGAGCTACTCAGCCAAAAAGGTCTGGCCTTTATACCTCAGGAGTTGCACAGAAGTCTAAGGATGATATACTTTTCTATAGGTGTCTCGGATCTTTTGATTTATAAAACATACATTAGTTAAGGTCACTGCGTTTGCAGTCCTGGAAGCTCTTTAATTTAATGTTGTCAAAAGACATCTGCAGTGTGACTGCTGACATTTAATTAAAAATCTCATATTTAACAACTGGCAAGCTGGAAAGACAAATAAAGCTATGCAAGACACAGACATAACTGGAAAGATGTGCTGAAGGGGGTGATTACTGTTGTTCATTGGTCTTCAGATTGCCATAAAAGAAGGCAAATTCTTATTAGTATCATAGCGGTTTCTGGAGTCTTCAAACAGAGTGAGAATCTGGCATAAACTTGCAGAAGGCAACTTTTGTGTACATGCACACATAGGTATGCAGGGGGTGGAGGTAGGCAGATGAAGGGACTGAGAAGAAAATGGTGAACATGACTTGTTCAAGGTCATGGGGAAAGTCAGTAGCAGAATTCTCCCAACCCCTAAAATGAGGCTTTACTACTTTGCTGGAGGGTTATAAAGCCACTTTGTCCCTGAAGCATTCCTAGCGCAAGTTACAGTACTAGATAAATGACCTTATGTTGAGAGAGAGGAAAAAGGCAAGTTTCAGTCAATTAAGAGGTCCCCCATGATGGGCACTGTGATCTCCAGTTACAGTAAGACTCACACAGGAAACATTTTTCACCAACCTGTCTGCAGCAAAAAGAATCTTAGCAGAAGGTATTAATCTCTACAACTGATAAGTAAGTGTCATTGTGTGATACATTGTGAATTATTAAGCCTTGAACATTTTGTTGTAATGTGAGATAAAACCTGGAGAGTGCACAGATGGCGTCGGTGCTGTGCATTGTGTGTCTCCTGTACCGGTTCAGTCCAGTGTTACTTCCTTCTCTTTACACACATTTCACCTGATGTTTTCACCTCCTTTTATTTCTTTGATTAATGAAGAGTGTGTGTGCTCTGTGTTAAGGTGAAAAAACCAAGAGCTTGATTCCAAGTCTATTTCAAATTCATAAGCAGTCAATCCTGTAGAGTATCAATGAAGCAAAAGGAATGGTGAAAGAAAAAGGGGAAAATGGTAAAAATGGATAAGGAGAAGAACTAATATTTTGAGACCTCATTCTTTTGCCTTAGAAAAACTACATTTTCACAAGTGCAATGAATAATCCCCAACAGGGACTTTGGAACTGGTACTTAATTTGTGTTGTCAGAGGTGTTACAGATACCAGAAATGATGCTTTAACAAGTTTGACTTCATTTCCTCTCCTTTTTAAATCCCATTTTCACTGACAGGCACATAGCAGTGGCCATCAGTACGGCTGGTAGTGCCCAATTATTATTTTTTCCTCTCCAGGTATGAATCTGAGCCCACACCACAAGCAGAGTCTGGAGCAAGCTGTTTGGTACTCAGCCACCTCCTTGGCTTTTTCGGCATGGGAGCCAGGAAGAAAGTGACTTTGCTGCTGGCGGCTTAGAGGAGCTCCTTGGTTTTGGCTGCTTTGCAAGGAGGAGGGTTTGCTTCCAGCTGATCCAGAGCAGTGGGTAATTTCTCTGTTGGCTTTGTAGAGATTGAGCGCAAGTGTGACAGTAGAGTTAACGGAGATACACCATGGGACGTACCGCTATGGGTAGTGAGACTGTTTGTCAGAGAAAAACAGGTCCCTCTCAGTCTTCCCAGAAACAGAAAGCTTCCAGCTGGAGCTGGAGACAAAAATCTAAAATGAGGTATCAAGCACATCTAGTTTACCCCAAAGCAGCCAGTCTTACCAACTATTTTTATTCCTTGTCCCAGTTATGCTTTGTCCTTGCTCAAAAAAAAGCTTCAAAACTTTCTTTTTCCTCTATCTATCAGAATGAAACCCAAAAAATTGCCCTTTAATATTTCTAGCACCGGCTTTCTTTTTCTAGAGGTAGAGAGCAATTTTAAGAGGTATTCAGTGGTGATGCATCCTTTCAGAAAGGTCATTCAAGTGCAATTCTTGTTTTAAAATCAGAATAGTTACACCACCCCGCAACACACACACACACTGCTTATTGGCTAAAAGCATGTGGCTTTGTACATACCTACAAATGGTAATATCCTGGCAAATGGTATGGAGAGATGAAATAATATCGGGATTGAATTTAGAATCTGGAGCAAACTAGCAAATTGTCTCTTCATTATTTGTTCCAGGCCACTTCGCAGACAAAGAGTAATCACATAAATTGACAGGGAAAGATTTTCACTAATCGGAGTAAAATTCTACCTATGACGAAAAATCAAAATGTTCTAAACAACCTGGCCATTAAATTAATGGATATAGATCAAGCAGACTTGAAAATAAGATTCCAGGCAAAGGTTGAATTGCTCCAATACAAGCTTTGGAAGTACCAAGTTTAATAATTTATGTCTATACTTTCTGAAGACAACATTCAGACAACTTCTGAATCATCGGCTTCAGTGGAGTCAGGATCTGAAAGATCTTGAATAGCCTTGCCAATATGGGATTCGTTTTAGGTGGTTAAGTCAGACAGATACAAAGTAAATGAGTGATAACACACAAAAAGATCAAGACTCAGTAAAACCCCAAAATAGCCAAAGGGAGGTGGAGAAGTTGAGAAACAAAGGTCAACGTTGTGGAAGTGATCCAGTAAGCCAAATTTCAGTAGGAAGGAATATACAGTTTAGATGTTTTGTCCTTATTTTGATGGAGTCTTGTTCCATTGCAAGATCTTTGTTAGACAGAACTCTCCTGTGGGTGTTAAGTTGGGACCTCTTTATCTAGTGGTAGCAATCTGCTGGTGATTACCCTGGCGGGCTTCCTTTCCCATTCTACGCTGGGCCAAGTCCAAAGGGAAAGTGAATCTGCAGTTATACAAGGGTGACTTAAGTCATGAAAGTTCATTTTTAAAGTGTTGGAAAAGTCTAGTTTGGGGAAAAAGAAGGATTTAAAAAGTCATCTAGGATTTTCATTACTGCGGATCATTTGGTTTGGGATGTTCTTCTCTCTAGAAAAAGAGTCATTTACTGGATGATGAGGAAGTCCAGTGAGTTTCAGCTCTTGATAACTGGCTGAGTTACCACAGAAGTCTGTGGTCACAGCAAAACTTAGAGATCCCAGCCAAGGTCAAGATATCACCTACTTAGAAGCTGTACAAAGATGGACCAGTTGAACCTTTGGGGACACAAAATCAAGCTCCTTCATTTGACTGAGTCACTTTCTTAGATTTATGCCTAATTAAAAGAACCTGAGCCTAATCCGGAAAGCATCTTAACCAAGTATCAGGTCAGCCCTGAAGTGGTCAGGCAGTTGGACTAGATGATCATTGTAGGTCCCTTCCAACTGAAAATACTCTGCTCTATTTTATGCTATATATCTTTTAAAATGTAATTACCTTTTGAATGAGGGAGGCTTTCTAAATATTTTTTCATAGTTTATTTTGGTTTGGTTTTGGTTTACAGTGGGAAATGTATCTGTACTTACTTAAACAGGAGTTTTATAGCAGAAAACAGAGGCGTTTTTGAGGGGTTAGGTTTTTTCCCCCCGCTCTGTAAGGGTTTTTTTTTTCAGAAACTTAATCACATCTTCGGTCTGGTTATCATATGTTAGTGTATGCTAAATAGGGAAATGTGTGAAATGCTGAACCTGACTGAATATTATTGAATATTACTGAATACTATGGTGTATTACTGAATGTAATATACCTTTTCTCTCTATTTCACTGCTCTATTCAGTTGGGGTGCTCTTTTAGTCCAGCAATATGAAACGACAGCAGCATGTGTTAGGAAGCCCATTATCAACTTGCCTAACGTTGCCATGCTTCAATCACTCATCTGTCATCTCAGCAGCCAAATGTTAATGTGACATCTGTTATACCTAATTCCAGTCACTATCCAGAATCTCCCTGCACACAAACAATTTATCCTGCTTACAATATCAATTTCCCTGAGAATATGCCATTTCTGTAAACATAATGAATTTATTTATTAGAAGGAAAAACATTGAAGGGGTAAGGGTAACACCCTTACAGGCTTCCAGCCAGCATTTGGAACATCCAAGGCCATTTTCCCATGTGTTTATCTAAATAATTCCCCCAAATATTCAATGAGGTTACTGACTGCAGCTCTAAGAACGAGCTTTGATGGGTTTCTAAATCAGCATTAAACAGATGGAATTACAGATATGTCTTACTAATGTTTTAGATTGCAATCTCTTATTATAGCAAAAAAATTACCTGTGGTCACTGGGGAGCCAGCCATTCCACTGTGCCTGATTTTCCTCATTACATCTTATAATTAAGATGACAGGTTCCGGTAGAATATTTCATCACCCGCCTTTCAAGCTGAGGTTCTGCCTAAACTGTATTAGTGCCACATAAATTCATGCACCATCTTTTTGCATAGATACGCAAAGACTATTGGCCCAGTTAAGCAGCATGCCAAAACTGGAAGAGTATATAAGCATACCTACACTTAGTTTTTTCTACTCATATATCAAAAAAGAGAGAGATGTTTTTCCAAACTTCAGATTTTATCTTCTTTTTTATTGCTTCTTTATCTCGTTGAAAATGAGTGAGGGGATGGCATCAAATATGTTTTCTGGTAAAGCATGACATTATTTTCCCTAAATGTGTTTTGACTCAGTTGCAGTACATTGAAAACCTTCACTACAGTGAGTTACAGAAACCATCACAGGACGGACTTTTCACCGTAGTTGTTGTTGTTTTCCCCCTGAGTCCATGAAAACTTCACAGCTGGTAAAGATCCAGATTCCATGGTCCGTGTGCTGCAGAGGCAGAAACACACCGGAATGTGTGCTGGAGAGGCAGAAACACACTGTATTTGAGATACCCCAACTGCTGTGCAGACCATGGTGGATATAACGGAAAGTGGGTATTTTAATTTTGGGGGGCAGGATGAGAGTCAGTGATTGCCAGTTCGAGGAAATAAGTTGAGGAAAAGTATTCAATGGCAGCATTTTCAAAGCCAGGAGCAAGTCTAATTAGCATGGGACCATTCGAGACATAAAAAATTAGCGTCCCCAAGGCAGAAAATCTCTTTCTGACCATGCAAACTGCTTTCCCCATTGCCAAACTGTCTTCCTCTGACAATCATCATCACTGCTTTACAACGCCGTGGCTAAGAACAAATGTTGGTAAGCGCTGAAACTTAAGAAATCATTCTTCTATGTTGGTCGCCTGCACTTTATTGGTGAAATAAACAGTGGTCTTTTTTTCTTTCAATGTTGTTTACCATCAAATAAATAAACAAAACTCTGCCTGTACCTGTCAATATCAAAACTGAAACAAACTTAAAAAGATAGCATTGTAAGGTCTTAATTAATTTTATCATGTTTGTGTGAAATATGTAAAATGTTACGATGATATATTAAATATATGTATATGTTGCTTCAATTTAACATCAAAAAATTCTTATGCAATAATTCAAAGCTATTGAAGGAAGTGTTGTGATTTTTTTTCCCATTTTAAAACTGTCATTCCAGGTGATGCATTTCTGCAGACTGGTTTTTTTTCAGTTTCGACTCGTCTACGTTTTTAAAGTATTACTCCATCAAACCCAAATTACAGATTCTATTAAATATATCTGTCCCCTCAGAAGAGTGCACAGAAAAAAAATATTTATATTAAATTGGTGAACTATTCCAATGCTTCCTCATTTACATATCTTCCAGTGTTTTTTCAGCCAGATAGAATAAGCAATATATTGCTTACCACATTGTGAAATTTTGTTCACTAAATATACAGGGTGTGTGAAATTGTTGTCTCTTTAAGGCCATAAGTACACGACCAATTAAATTCTTCTTCATTGACTTGAGTGAGATGAAGGCTTCCACTACGATTCTTCATCTATTTATATCACTTTTCCTCCAAGCAATAATCAGTAATCAGGAATTCATTATAGTTTTTTACTTTAATGAGCACTTAAGGACAAATAAGAAGCTTCATTCATCTATTCTGTGTTTAAATAGAGAGTAATGGAGTCATTTATTAAATAATCCCAGAGGTTAACCAGCTAACACATTTCTAAGTGTTACTTCTCCTTTGCACTTCTGATGTCTAATGTATGTCTAATGTCTAACTTCTAATGTATTTCTAATGTCCTAGTTTCAGCCTATTTCTTGTACCTTCAGTCAAATACGGGCTAACTCACAGCCCCTTGAAATAACTAGAAAGGCATTCTCTTACTGGAGAAATTGCAGCATTGGGGACTGGAGATTTTTCTGGAGTATGCTGCTAGAACCGTGTTCAGCACCTGCAGTTTATCATGGAAAATGATTTAAGGTGACTCTAGTCACGGTTGTGTATATTTTAATGGGTGTTGTAAACTGCTTGTAGAATGGTATTCATATCATTCATGAAATAGTTGTAGTTAGGCAAGGAACTGCACACCAGACATGGTTCTCTGGGGTCTGGGGAGAAGTAATGGGAGATAATGAATCATTAAGCAAGAGCTGAGGTCCACAGCTCTGCAAATACTGTAAGCCAGGCAGTTCTGAAGGGTCAGTGTTTAGATGTGAATTAATGTTAACAGTATTGGCCTGGATGTATTGTTTGCATTCTTCATGGTTTATGAACTAACCTGCTTTTACTGTGATTATTTGGATTTTCATCCAAAAAAAGGGGGGGGGGGGCGGGGAGGAGGAGGTCTAATCCCTCATGACTGAATCTATATTCTTGCCTTCATGAGAAAGAGACAGTCATCTAGACTTAATGATCAATGGCATTTCTTTAATACAGCTTGTTTCAGCTGCAGGCTGTGCATTCATTCAAGGACTTGTCATTTTGAGCACACTTTTAATGCTAATCCTCATTTGCATAGTGAGGTGGTTTTAACTCAGACAGACATGTGAAGTGCGGAATACAAATGCTTCCACAAATTGATTTTCTTTATTAGACTGTTTGCATTTCAACAGCTTAAAGATAACTGCTGGTGCAGAGGGTGCCAACTCAGCAAAATTATGGCACAGATAACTAGGAAATGGAGGACGGGAGAGGGAGGGATTTCATGACTAGGCTAAGTGATTTATGGGTAGCAGCTCCTTTCCAAAAGTGATTTAGTTAAGCTCCTAAGTCACTGATTTTCAGGAAGCTAGAGGCTTCTTAAGGAATGGTGTCTTCTTGCATTTTAAATGTTGGTGATGTCTCCTTGTTCACTCCTGTTATATGGTAGAGAGCAGGAAAACGCCTGAGGTTTCTTCCTATACCCTAAATTCTCTTTATTTTGCAGAAGTATAAGAGCAATTGTAATTTCAACCTGGGAGACAACTAGCCAGAGAATCGTTAAGAAGGTGCACCGTTTAGGTGGAAAAAGACCAGGCAGATTGTGAATTTGGCTGGCCAGTCAGCAGCATTACTCTGGCACATTTTAACAAGAAGGTAAGAACCAATTCATCTGGAAGCTTCAGCTGAGTGAGCATGTCCCACATAGGCAAAGTATTTAACGGAAGATGTGGAACAACTTCAGAGACTCCCTGACCATACTTGGAGGAAAGACCAAAAGAGTAAGGATTGTTTAATAGACAAAACAACAGTCTGGGGGAGACATGAAAACATTCAAATATTTGAAAGCCTGCTGAAAAGAAGAATGAACTAGATTGTTCTTGGAGTCCCACGTGAACAATAGGAAGCAACAAGTTTAAAGTGGCAAGGGAGATTTCAGGTAGTTAAGACTTGAACAGTGGGATGTGTTAAAAACGGAGTAGACTGCAGACGGCGCAGGATCTACAAGTGTTGAGGGTTCAAAAGGAACCCTCATTACCGGACTGTGTTTTCTGCTTACCCATAGATGTCACAGACATTATGACTTTATGAAATGCAAAGAATTGTTAAATCGGCTAGGAAATAGCTGAATCCTAACTGAACCTGCTGATACAATTTTTGTGCCTTTATATTCTGCCCTTTCTTCCTTCCTGGTTTCAATTTTTTCACATGAGACAGGAAGAGGGAAGACTTGACCCCAGAGTCAGAGCTGTTGACTGTCAGCTTCAATCCACATCCCCACGTTTGTTTAGCAGGGGTCCGTGTGTGCTCAGGCAAGGGCAGGGAGGTATAGCGCATTGCTGCTGGAAGAACTGTACCATAATTCAGTGTGGAAGGAGACAAGTAGAAATGGCCATCAAGGGGCTCTGACTGACCAAGCCCAGCAGGGCTTTAGGACAGGCAAAAGTTGCTCCCTCGCTCATTTGGTAAAAGGCAATCAGAAGGGATGGTGTTGAAAGGGTCAAGTACAGAATAGGGTGGTAACTTACGGACCACACTATGTGCTAAAACTCTGAATTCTCATTCAGATCAGCTCTGCTGTAATGAGAATAGGAGGAGGTAGAATACAATTGCTTTTATGAAATGGCCTGACTTTATAAAGACAGAACGATTGGCAGAATTTTTACATCTGCACTTCAGTTTTATAGCTGAAACATTGCCGTTCTTGGAAGACACAGCAGTTTGTCATTCCTTTGTCTATACCAGACTTCACTGCAACCTTTTTCCTCTTCCCTGTGCTGTTAACAAGAGCCAAACTTTAGGAAGGAGAAAGATGTAGTGGAAATATTCCTTAACGTTCCCAGGTTTTGAAATGGAATAGAAGATTAACAACTATCTGCTGTTATTATCTTCTGTCTCTTTCCCCCCACGCTGTTGCTGTGAGTAATCTCTTGTAGTTGAAAATGTAATCTCAAGTCCTTTTTTATTTTAAAAACCAATAAAACCAATGCCTTGTTTGCAAAGAGGCACATAAAGGCACTGCTTTGGTTAAATTGCTGCCTGTGTCTGTGCGTGAAGCAGGAAAAGTTTGGCTTGGGACACAGCAGTTCTGGTTTATCGAGAATGACCTCCCAGGTAGCGCACCATGTTGGTGAATATTTTCCATGCAAAGTGGTGGGAGATGCTGTCTGGGAAAGGACAGGAGGATTAGGCACAAATTTCAGTGTGTATACCTCTGAGACCGCTGTACTCCCACTCTTAAACAGTACGAGGAAGAAAGTGTCTCTTGGATGTAGTCATAAGATTAGACCTGCCGTGGGAATGAGCATGTACTTGAGATTATTTTAAAGGTGCTTTTATACTGAATGCCCATTCAGGAAGGGAAACAAAGCTGCATTTGTCATAAATCTCCCTACGGAATTAAGTAGAGGGAAATCCAAACTCTGGCTGCCCTTTGGACAACAGAGAGAGTTAAGGTGAGAAAGTCCCAAACAGGAGAAGTGGGTTCTGGAGAAGATGTAGGAAGCTGTGTTTGGAGGGAGAGAGCAATTTTCTGGGTAGGCAGGAGCTGAGCAGGAACCAGTGAATGGAGACATGTTTCAAGGATGAGAAGTGGAAATTCTGCATTTGGTGGAGGGAATTCATGAGGAGGTGTTTGCAGCCTGAGTATTTTTACCAGTTTGACTACCACAAATGGCCCCTGGGACAAGAAAGCCTGTGACACTGCAGAGACTGTCAGTTTGCTTCATTTAGCACGTACCACCACACTCTGAGGGGGTACTTTAGAGGGCTGGTGATGTTTGGACTGTGTGGTGGTGGTGTTGCTATTTTTCCCTTACAAGAGCGTTTATCCATATGCTGCTGTAGCTCTTTCCTAAGTGCATTTTATAAACAATTTGCAGCCAAGGGGCATTTAACATCAAATTTACATATGTATAGGTCCTTCAGCCCTGCTGTTGTGAAGCTGTATTGTATTTTATAAACTGCCTGTGTGAGATTAATACTGCAGGTTCATGGCAAAAGGCAAGCTCCCAGGTTGCAGGAAAACAGCACTCCTAATGCAGTCCCTCAGATCTTTCAGGTTTCTGCCTGTCTCCTTCCTGAAAATAGGTCCTACAGGTTTTAGGGGGCAGTGAATCTTCCAGACGATAAACTGCTATTTTTGAATACTTGTTCCAGAGCAGTCTAGAGATATGGTCCCATGAGATCATCCAGGAGCAAGTAGCCTGTGCAGCTGTGAATGATGACTGCTGGAAACTGAAGTTGATAGAAAGGCTGTACTACGTATGCCCCAAATTGAATCTGTCGTGGTAGTGACAAAATAATTGCTCAGCTGTATACACACCAGACCTAAGCCATCAAGGAATTAACTCTGCATCTACCAGCTTGGCAGATAAGAGTGATAGTAAAAAGTTCATACACCCTAGGAAGCACAGGATTCTCAGGATTGTCCCTCCAGGAAGCAAAGTGTATGTCTAAGCTGGCACTAGAGAGAGCACCCACTTCTCCAGATCAGGTCAACAGAAGAATAGCCATTAGGCTTCTTCTCAGGTATTGCAGTATGGGGGAAATATTTTTCATCCTTGATAGGTCTGGCATGAACTGCTCTGACTGAGGGATCAGAACAGGGAAATTATTTTTCCTTCCTAGAACTTGATTTTCACTGGAGTGCTCAGAAATCCCTGAGACTGAAGGAGCCTTGCTTCAGTCAGTGGCTGAACTCCGTCATGAGCCATCATTATATGACCATGTCAGAATGCTCCAAAAACACCTCCTGAAGGCCTTGTTCCCTCAGGTGCCACTGAAATTCAATGAGATCTTGCATACTTTCCAGAGGAACAGAAGGTGGCCCCAAAACGTATTGCAACAGCAGCACAAAGATGAATGTGAGAAATGGACAGGAAAATATGAAGCAAGATTTATGGAGGAAGGAAACTAGAGTGAAGGAAAAGGGGAAGGAACAATTCCCAAGGGAAGACGTTTCATAAAGAAGTCTAGGATCACTATCATGTCAGAGGTGAGGTTTGCCCAAGAATCTAGTCCTGAAATTTGGTGAGTTGGGGGTTTAGAGCGGAGGTGGGTCTAACTACCGAGGAGGTCTTTTTCTTCCTCCATTTCACCTGAAGAGGCTACTAGCAAAACCAAGCATATTTTCATACTTGTTAATTAATTTACTGATTTGGGACTTATTCACAGGAATTGATACACAGAGACTCTCTAATCCCACTTCTATCAATGGAAAAAAGTTTCATGTTCAGTAGTCATCACATGTCTGAATATTTAATTTCTGCTCTGACAGGCTTCCAAGGACAACTGGTTCAGCAATTTCCAGCTCAACATGTTGCCACAAAAGACTGGAGAAAATGACACAATAGAGTGGGTTTCTCTTCCAATGGAGAATGTTTTACATATTCAAAACATTGTTCCAAAAGCTAATGTCTCAGCTGATAGTTGAGATACTTTGCGACCCATAACATTTGAACGGTTCCTTGCAAGAGCTGCAATTTTGGTGATCAATGCTTACGTTTTCTTCTGGAAGACAGATTTCTCGCTTAGCTAAACTTTCACCAGTGTCTGAAGGTCATCCTTTTGTCTTTAATGCAGGGCAGCTGTACCCCAGTATTCCTAACCATTATGTAGGCTTACTGTCTTTCCTTGATAAGAGAGAGAAAACTAATCTAATTGTGGTTTTGAAGATGGCTTGAGAGGTACACATTGTACTGGAAAACAAAACAAAACAAAACAAAACAAATCCTTTTCTGTTTTTTTTTTTAAAAAAGTAAAGAAAAAAACAAAGGAAACTTTTACTATTCTACATTTCTTATTATATGTTTATAATGCTAAAATAAAAGTTTTCTAGGAGAGGGATTAATTTCTTACTTTTTGCCTGAGTGGACTCCATGTCCTTTCATAGTCCATATATTCTCAATGGTGCAACTTTCCTTTAAGCTCACACAGCACATATAAAACACTTTGTTTCTTACTGAGCTGAGACAATGCCTTGGTTATGTTCATGGGACAAACCTACTTCAGCATATCCTTTTTTTTCTTGGGGAGCGGGTTGGTGCTGATATTACCATCTGAGAAAAACATACTCTCCATGAACAAACCAGGCTTTAATGTTTACATCACTTGGAAAGGTTGACTGTAGAGGCCTTAGCAGGGACAAGAGCATCCAAGGAAGGCACTTCCTCACCGATCTCTGTGTTATCACTGTGCAAGAGCTGTTCCCAGGCAGAGCCATACTTAGGAGATGCAGGTGGAGTAAATCGCCTCTTTGATCCATAAGATCTCAAGGTTATTCATGAAATTAGTGTTGATAAATGTATTAGGCTGAGGGACAGAGAGATCCTCCTCAGGTTAAACTGCCCCCCACCCCTCCCCCCCCCCCCCCAGTTTTCAAAATGCACTCGCTTCCCAAGACAAATGTAGTTCTTTACAGAGCAGCACAGCTTGCTAGAGATTTGGAAGGAGGCTTCCTCACATCAAAAAGGTCTCAACAAATTTTATTTTCTGCTTGGACCTATCCTGTAGCTAGGCTGCACAGGAAAATCATACAGATATGCCTTATTTGGGTGTGTTTTCAGAACTTATGAATTGTGAGATACGGAGGGGGATGGTGTACAGCTGTTCCCATCAGGGAGGTACTTCTGTTGCATTTTGCTTTTAGTTTCTAGATGGTTTTATGAACCACCAGGGTTTTCTTTTTCCTAAATGCTAGAAGGGAAGAAGAGGCAGGCACGCCTTCACTTCCCATTACTGTTCAGCATGACGTTGGCCTTGATGAGGGGAGAGATGGAAGAAAAAGTAAAGCCTAAACTCTCTTCGGGCAGTGGTAGAAAGGGCTTGTTTTCTTTTGCTAGAGCACCAAATTACCCATTTCCACATATGTGTGAGCTCTTGAGACAGACATAACACTTACAAGGACAGGAATCAGTGATTTCTGGTCTGGTATACCTCATTTAAAAAGAAACTCATTAAGAGAAAGATAGCTTTGTGCTGGTACTTGTTTTTCTGACAGCGACACAGAGGCTTGTCAATTGCAAAACACCAGTACAAAAAACCCCACAAGCAGCTCTGCATAAAGTACGACGGCCTGTACCCTTTTGGGTCATGTTCAGCCTGTTAGGCTTCAAGGTTTCTGATGAGGTCTTATTAACTTAGGATTGGGAAATGGTATTAAAAGGAGGGTATTTTTTGAAGCCCTGGGTAGGAGCAAGGGCATCCAAAAGGGAAAACTGAGTGGGAACCAAATCTACTAGATCCTCCCCTTTCCAAGTAGCTGTGGAAGAGAAGGGCAGGGTGAGGAGCAAAATAAATTCTTGATGGTTCTGAAGAGTTTATCAAGCCTGAAAGAGAGCATTCGGAGGAAAAAAAAAGAGGTTTGTGTGCTGGAAGATGCAGAGAAACTGAAAGAACATCATATGCAGAAAAAAACCAATGTGGTGCTAAACTCGGATCTTCTTGTTTATGTCAGTAAAGTGTCTGGTAGAGTTAGAGCAGTCAAAGATGAAAAAGGTGATTGGAACTAGATCAAGAAGTGTTGTGATAATGAGAAAATACATTAACAGAAAGTTATTAAATCATGCAAAGCTTAGACAACTTAGATTCATCTCGTGTGTCTGTTAATCCTTTTAACTGCTAGTGGGCCAAGTGTGCTAAAAAAGGGACCTTGAGAGTCAAATTCACTGCTCTTGGAGCCAGGTAAAAATTCATAAATGTGGAAGAAAAAGAACTTAGGGACACTTTGCTATTGCTACGCATAGGCCACCAATGTTTCTCTAAGATTGTTTCTGGTGCCTCACCTCTCCAGCATCTATGAGAAAAAAAGTTGGAAGCTATACAACCCTCACATTCAGATTGAGATTGCATTGACCTCTGCAGGTATTAAACCAATATCTTGATCTCTCTGCTCTTTCTCAGAAATGCAAATATCTCTGTTTGCCCTAATGACATTACATTAAATACTAGAAATCTGTTTTAAAAACAGAAAAACAGGAGGCAAAAAAGAAAAGGGATTTAGAGACAATTTCAAATTTGAGTGTGAAGAAAAACAAAGGCTTTGACTACTGCTTTGTGCAGCAAACTCCAGTAGGTATTCAATATGCTGAGGTCCCCTTCCTGGCCACCCATCCAGAGCTGGATGTGTCTATAGCAGCAGTGGAAACAAAGCATATACTTGCAGCTCATCCACCTCAGTTCACAACCTGGTGCCTTTGCTCAAACTGACCCCTGTCAACCTTAAACTGGAGGTTGACATTGAGCTGGCATGGCAGTGGTATGTGCATACATTCCTCTCCTCGTGGAGGAGATAACCAGTGTCTACCATGGCAAAGGACGTGAGGGTAGGAAACCTTGTATTGCTGGAGGTGGGTCCACCAGATTTCGTCTGCAAGCAGTCTTGAGGTCTACAAGAAGATCTGTGCGGGAGAACCTTTCTGGTAGACTAGCTGATAGCTGTACGCCTGGCTACCGTGACTCCATATTTAACAGTGTGATCTCTTTCATCCTCCCAGAGGAGTGCTCTTGTGCTTACTGAAGGCTGAAGCACTAACACAAAATGTAACAGAGGTAGGATAGCTGTTTTCTATAAGAGCAAAATGTTGACAGCTTGCCTAGTAACGAAACTGCCTTGAAAGATGCCTATTGCCATCCACCCAGTGCACAAACTGGGAAGGATGCTTTGTCAGGAAATACAACGATCTTGCCATTATCTCAGCTGAACCAAATGACTCTTTAGAGTTAAGTTATTAAGTTCCAGGTTCTTCATCTGCAGAAACTGAGAATCTGGCTTTCTGACTACTCTCAGTTATGGCCGGTGGAGGCAGTGCTTCCTAATGCCCATTCTGCATCATTGCATTGTAAATACCTAATTCTGCAAGGTATTTAGGAATGTTAATGTCTTTATGAAGATGAATTGAGCAGTGCACTCCCTGGGACTACTTCTCATTTAATTGTGGAATGTTGTGGTTAATAAGAACGCTGTGAAACTAGGTCTAATTCTCTTACGCATTCACTGTTTTCCTGTAAATACAGAGATTTCAGGGAGGGTGATTGCCTATCAGGGAACAACGGACCTGTGAATAAAGTGACTATTTCATTATCGCAGCACTTGGTAAAGGAGAACAGAAGA